>OAMR01000659.1:628722-659396 GCA_900205405.1 Echinochloa crus-galli
CTATACAGTTACACACACTTGATTAATGGGTTTGCTCTCCATGCTGAATCTGAGAAGGTGCCTTTTTCTTAGCCCCTAAAGTGCATAGTATTAATTTTATTCTTTATTTATCTTGACATGTAGTCTGGAAAAAAAAAATGGACCGGAGGGAGAGACATCAACTTTGTCTTAAAGAAGTTGGTACCAAGATTTGAACGTGGGCCCATGTAGTCTCGGAATTAAGTATTCTATGAAAAGATTTCCTCCCCTCACCTAACAGAATAGAATTTCTAGTATCAGGAATAACCTCTGAATGTACACATAAACCATAATTGGAGCTGCAGAGATACCTGATAACATACAGACAATATATGAACAACATAGGCAAACTCATGTAAATTCTGGTTATTGTTGAATATTACCAGGAGTACTTTTTCAGTGAATTTAGAAATTCTGGTCCAGATTTGCTGCTGTTCTACTGTAGTTTTCCTCAATAAATAAATCTGGTTATCGTCAAATATTACCATGTGTACTTTTGCTGTGAATTCAGAAATTCTGGTCCAGATTTGCTGCTGTCCTACTCCTACTGTAGTTTTCCTCAATGAACAAATCAGGTCCACTCTATTTTTGGAGCAATGAACAGCATATGACTTGTATTCTGTGTACTTACAAATTAAGGTCCATGACATACATGAATATGTCCATCGAAGCATCACTAAACTCATCAATGAAAAAATACAAATCCGTTTGCTTTTATGCTTTACAATCCTTTTGCAAGTTTTCTTAAAGAGTTGATGATCTTATATTATTAGTGAAAGCCAATTGTATGTTTTCAATGAGATTAATAGTTGTTACATGTGTAACAGACGGTTAGAATTCTTAGCCGTGCAAAAGGAGTTAGACTTATCCAAGAAGACATCAAAATGGCCAAGATGACAACGCACACTCCAAACTACATTGGAGCTAGTGGAGTCTGGCCACTCCTGGGTGGTGCTGAAAATTCTGGTGATGGGGTGGTGATTGGCATGATTGATACTGGTATTGACCCCAAGAACCCAAGTTTTGTTAGCAGCAACATGTCAAGCCAAGCAAAATCACCACCAGCTAGTTTCAAAGGAATATGTAGTGCTGGGAATAGATTTCCTCCAGATTCATGCAACGGCAAGATAGTGGGAGCTAGGTGGTTTGCACGTGCTGCTCAAGCGACTGGAGAATTCAATGCTACAATTCACTATGCCTCTCCTTACGATTCGGATGGTCATGGCAGGTGTGTGAAATTATCTACTATGCTTATCACGCTGTTAAATCATTTTTAACCGCAAAATGTGTCATCGGCTGATCTTTAAAATATCTTCACAGCCACACCGCATCGATTGCAGCTGGGAATTTCCATACGCCAGTAATATCCAGAGGCTACAGCTTTGGGTATGCAAGTGGCATGGCCCCTGGAGCTCGGTGAGAAAGATTGGAAGAACAATTCTTTTTCAAAATGAGAAAGCATTATATATAATCTTAAGCTTTGTTGCTTCTTCTGATTGCTCTTACAGACTTGCAATCTACAAAGCTGCCTATCCTTTTGGTTGATATATGTCAGATGTGATAGCTGCAGTCGACCAGGTTCTTACATAATATTCTTTGCTGAAAGCTACTTACCTTCCAAAGTTGTATGCTAAACTGCCTGTGTTACTTGTCTGTAGGCAGTAGAGGATGGTGTCAATGTTATAAGTCTTTCTATGGCCCCTTCTTCTGTTTCATCTGGGCCAGCATCTTTCCTCAATTTGCTTGAGGCGCAACTGCTCCTTGCCACCAAAGCTGGAGTCTCAGTTGTTCAAGCAGTTGGCAATGCAGGCCCAGATGAGAATACAGTCGTCTCTTTCAGCCCATGGATATTAAGTGTTGCTGCTTCGACGACAGACCGGAAGTATAGGAAATCAATCATAATTGGAAATGGGAAAGCCTTCTCCTGTGGCACTGTTTCTGGTAATCCATTTCAAACTATCTTGGTTGTTGATCAATAATTTGTAGCTTTTTGCCAATTGCAAGCACAGTGCGCTCCAGCTTTTCCTTTGCTATTTATAAATTATATTTGATCTTGGATAGGATAAGCGCTTTCTGTCCTAAATTACAGCATAACTCTATTACCTGTGCCTGTGTTTCAATTTCTTCATTCGATGCCAATGTTGTTTTAACTCCCTTGTCTGTCTTGCCAGCACCAACACCAGGTGAAATAATGTACCCAGTAGCATGGGCTGATGATGTGATAGTTGATACCAGGTGAAATAATGTACCCACTAGCATGGGCTGATGATGTGGTAGTTGAGAATTCAACCGACGACGGGTCTAACAAATGCCGAGATGCAAGGATCTTCATGAAACCTCTTGTCCAGGGAAAGGTGATTATTTGCATGTTCGACTCATCAGACTACTATGATGACGTCAGCCTTGCTAGCATCGTCGACACGATTCAGAAAATTGGAGCTGCTGGAGTCATCCTCACTGATCGTTCTTCGCACGACGTTGACATTGAATTTGAGCCTACATTTCCCACAACAGTGCCTTCAGCCATAGTCCTGAAGGGTTCTGACATGCGGGTAGGTTCCTGAACAAGCAAAACGTTATTAGAAAAAGAGATGTTGTGTACTGGAACTGCAGATGTTCTCTTTTCCGTGATTTTGGAATGTCTGAGTGACTGCATTGTGTTTTGCAATTGGGTGCAGGCTCTTATGCGTTACTACAACAACAACACGGTTCGAGATGAAGATGGAAACGTTGTCAGCTTCGGAGCCACCGTCCGGATTCTGGACGGACGGCGCGCAACGTACACGGGAGAAGCACCCGTCGTTGCCGATAACTCGTCGAGGGGACCGGACGTGGAGAACTCGCTGATGCAGCCGGCGGAGGTGCTGAAACCGAACGTCATGGCGCCAGGGCACCTTATATGGGGAGCCTGGAGCCCGACGAGCCACGCCATGCCAGAGATCCAGGGCGAGAACTACGCGCTGCTGTCGGGCACGAGCATGGCCGCCCCGCACGTCGCCGGGGTGGCCGCCCTGATCAAGCACAGGCACCCGGCGTGGAGCCCCGCCATGATCATGTCCTCCATCATGACGACCGCGGACGTGACCGACCGCTCGGGTCGGCCCCTGATGGCGCGGGGCGCCGAGGGCTCACTCGACCCCGCGACGCCGTTCGACATGGGCGCGGGCGCCGTGAACGCGGCGCGCGCCCTGGACCCCGGCCTGGTGTTCGACGCCGGGTACCGGGACCACCTGCAGTTCCTGTGCGCGGTGCCCGGCGTGGACGACGCCGCGGTGCTCCGCGCGGTGGGCGCGCCGTGCCCTCCCCGGGCGCGGGCGGGGGCGGCGCGGTGGTGCTCGGACCTGAACGCGCCGAGCGTGGCGGTGGCGAGCCTGGTGGGGTCCCGGCGCGTGGAGCGGCGGGTCACCAGCGTGGGCGCGCAGAACGAGACGTACATGGCGTACGTGCGCGCGCCCGAGGGCGTGGCGGTGCGCGTGTCGCCCGCCAAGTTCGCCATCGCGCCCGGCGCGACACGGGCGCTGCGGATCGTGCTCAACACCACCGCGCCGGGGAACGCCTTCGGCTTCGGCGAGGTGGTGCTCAAGGGCGACCGGAAGCACCGCGTCCGGATCCCGCTCGCCGTCTACCCCGCCGCGACGCTGAGCCGGTGAGCTCGACCACGGAGCCATGACACTCGTAGCACGCGCGTGCGGTGTACGCACAAATAAAAGCACGTGTGTCCCCATGTACGCGTACACGTAGGGGGCTCGTTCCCGTTCGAAAATCTAGAGAGCTAGCCTTGTTGGGAGCGCGGCAAGTCCTTTCGAATGTTCTCTTGGCTCTTGGCTCTTGAGATCACGAGCAGGCAAATAAAAATCACTCGCGATTTTAAATACTCTTTGATCTTTTTCAAAAAAATACTCTTTGAACCCCACGTGTCCCGCATGGCGATGAGGTGGACCTGGTTCGAGTGCGTGGGCACGCACGCCTTCGAGTTGCGATGAACTGACGATGACTTGAATAGGGTTATCCAACCGCCCCGTTGACATGAGAGGATGACCGGGAGCCTGGGATGAGGATAGGAGCAGACAGCGGATGACGCCGTGGCGCCGGTACGATGCGACGCGGCGAGGCGGCCGCGCTTATCCTCGAGCGGCTCCCACCTTTCCCCCACGCGCCTCCACCTCCCCCAGTTGACATCGGCGAAGCCGTGAAAGGAATCCACCGGGCTGGTTTTGACCCCGTTTGTTCTCTGTCCACGTCGATCGCGGTCCCGGCCTTTCGCGTACGGGGGTGCCGCCGGTCTCGCGCTTTTTGCGTGCACGCGTGGGCTCCCCATGCCCAAACGCAACCGGGAAGCCATGCCGCCCGCCCGCGCCCACGCGACGGACTTGGATCGTGCGGTACGAGAAGGAGCTTTGTTTGGTTCCCGTTTTGCACGGTGGCGGTCCCGGCCTCTCCGTGCAGCAGCGCATCGAGCCGTCGATGCAGCCAAGGCGGCAGCATCTACACGCTTGCTCGCGAGATGGAGACGGCCACACGATCAGGCGACGGGACCATTAGTGGAAATGAGGCGCTTGGCATGTGATTTGTTGCCCCACCCAAGCCCCAGGGAAGTGAGGGCGCCGGGCACGCCATGAACATGAAGAACTGCCGCTGTCTTGCCAGTCAGCCAGATACGGCCACAGGCCCACAGCAACCCCACTCCCTCCATGGCTGCATCTGCATCTCTTTCGCCGAGGGAGGCGCCTCCCGGAACGAGGAAAGATGCCGCCTGCGCCTCAGATGCCGCTGCCGGCCCCGACTCCGCCTGACCGCGCTCGCTGAAACCGTTCGCCTACGCTGTCCAACATGCAGTTTGGATCCGTGACTAAAATTTAGGCATGCCAAATTTCACCCCAAAAGTTCACTATGCAAAAAAAAAAAAATTCATCACATCAAAATGTCGTAGCTTGCATGGAGTACTAAACGTAGATAAAATCAAAAACTAATTGCACAGTTTTATTATACTCTACGAGACGAACATTTTGAACCTAATTAATCAATTTTTAGATAATTTTTCACACGTACAAACGAAATGCTACAGTGACGCACGTACTCCAACAGACCAAATTTTAGCTCCCAATTTCAGTATCTAAATAAACAAGGGCTTAATTCCGTCACATTGATGTAAAGTTGTTAATTAGATATATTAAATAAAGATTAATTAAAAAAACTCATTACATAATTATATATTAGTTTACGAGACGAATCTATTAAGTCTAATTAGTTCATAATTAGACAATGTAATGCTACAATAAATATGTGATAATTATATATTAATTATATCTTAATTAGGTTTGTTAGGTTCGTTTTGTAAAATAGACGTAACTGATGTAATTAATTTTATAATTAATTTATATTTAATGTGTCTAATTAAACGCCGAGCGGCCACAGCATGCTAGGCCTGGAGCGGCCACTAGAGCGTACTACTAGAGACCACACGAGACGGGCCGTGCAGGCCAGGCCTGGGCTATTGGGACGTTGCCATGTCAGGGTGATGCCTTTCCTTGACCGCACGAACTGCAATCCGGCGGGGAGAGGAGAGCAAAAAGAGCACCGAAAAGGTCGGACACGGCACGCGCCCGCCCATGTGGGCCCGGGGTTAATATCTCCGCTGCCGAACGGGACCCTCTCGTCAGGGAAAAGGAGAAGAGTTCTGCTAGTGGCCGGGAAAAGAGGGGAGAAGCAGAGACCGGGAGAGCCAGCCACGCATGCGAGGAGGAAGAGCTCCCCTCGGTCGCGCCGTGGCCTCTCCCAGAAATTTCCTAATGAACGAGCTCGCGATCTCCCTTCCTAATCCGGCATCGGCGCGCACCACTAGCGAATTCCTTTTGGCAACCAACAACCCTCCTCCCTCCCTCTCGGAAGACGTGCCGCTGCCTTCCGAACGTTCCAGTCACGCTCCAACGTTTGCGAGCAGAGTTCCTGTCTGACTTCCGAACTCCTCTCCGTCCTCCTCCAGTCTCCTCCCCTCCTCGCCGAAGAGTCCCAGATCGTGAAGCCAGCCACTGCTCAGCCCCAGCGCGTCGATCTTATCCTCCTTCCAGCCAGCTATCCGGCTCCGCCCGGCTGGATCCACCCCGCCCACGCCCTCCCTATTAATACCGCCCGCTGGTTCTTGCCTCCGATCTCCACCCCAGGGCTTTTCTCCTCGATTCACGGAGCAACGGGAACTCGCCGCCTCCTCCAGTCCCCCCTCGCCTTTGCCCGTTTTTAGCCCAGCCCGGATCTCTCGCGTCGAGTGCGCTCGCTGTTCCTGTCGGCGCTGCTGGAAAAGCGGGCCCTTTTCGCGGCCGGCCTCTCGTGACCTCCGGGCGCCGCCATGTCCATGAACGCGCTCGCCGCCACCAGCCGCAACTTCCGGCAGGCCGCGAGGCTGCTCAGCCTCGACTCCAAGCTCGAGAAGAGCCTGCTCATCCCGTTCCGTGAGATCAAGGTGGGGACCCAGCGCGGCTGCTCGTGCCATCCGTGCTCTTTCCTCTCGTTCATGATGATGCTTGTTTCCGTTCGTGTTCTTCACTGATGACTTGTTTGCTCATGGCTTTCGCGCCGTTCGTCGTCGCAGGTGGAATGCACCATCCCAAAGGACGACGGCACCTTGGCTTCGTTCATCGGGTTCCGCGTGCAGCATGACAACTCCCGCGGGCCGATGAAAGGCGGTATCCGCTACCACCATGAGGTGAGGGATCTCCCCTGATGCGATTCTGTTGTTGATTATGGCTACTGATAATCGTGAACTCTTCCAAAAGTATAATGCTAAGAATAGATATTGCAGCGATTGGGAACTAGGCATGTTTTGTCAGGGATCGTCTCTTAGTTTTCATTGCTTCTTTTCAATCTGTGATCTGCAATATCTATTCTTAGCATTATACTTTTGGAAGAGTTCACGATTATCAGTAGCCATAATCAACAACAGAATCGCATCAGGGGAGATCCCTCACCTCATGGTGGTAGCGGATACCGCCTTTCATCGGCCCGCGGGAGTTGTCATGCTGCACGCGGAACCCGATGAACGAAGCCAAGGTGCCGTCGTCCTTTGGGATGGTGCATTCCACCTGCGACGACGAACGGCGCGAAAGCCATGAGCAAACAAGTCATCAGTGAAGAACACGAACGGAAACAAGCATCATCATGAACGAGAGGAAAGAGCACGGATGGCACGAGCAGCCGCGCTGGGTCCCCACCTTGATCTCACGGAACGGGATGAGCAGGCTCTTCTCGAGCTTGGAGTCGAGGCTGAGCAGCCTCGCGGCCTGCCGGAAGTTGCGGCTGGTGGCGGCGAGCGCGTTCATGGCGGCGCCCGAAGGTCACGAGAGGCCGGCCGCGAAAAGGGCCCGCCTTTCCGGCAGCGCCGACACGAACAGCGAGCGCACTCGACGGGACGAGGCGCAAGAGATCCGGGGCTAGGCTAAAACGGGCAAACGGGAGGGAGGACTGGAGGAGGCGGCGCGTTCCCGTTACTCCGTGAATCGAGGAGATGTTAAGCCTGGGGTGGAGATCGGAGGCAAGAACAGCGGGCGGTATCAATAGCGACGGCGTGGGCGGGGTGGATCCAGAGCTGGCTTGGAAGGAGGATAAGATCGACGCGCTGGGGCTGAGCAGTCGCTGGCTTCACGATCTGGGACTCTTGGGCGAGGAGGGGAGGACTGGAGGAGGACGGAGAGGAGGGAGTTCGGAAGTCAGACAGGAACTCTGCTCGCGAACGTTGGAGCGTGACTGGAACCCGGCTGGATTGGAGGCAGCGGCACGTCTTCCGAGAGGGAGGGTTGTTGGTTACCAAAAGGAATTGGGTTTCGCTAGTGGTGCGCGCTGATGCCGGATTAGGAAGGGAGATCGCGAGCTGCTCGTTGGGAAATTTCTGGGAGAGAGGCCACGGCGCGGACGAGGGAGTTCTTCCTCCTCGCATGTCTGGCTGGTTGGCTCTCCCGGTCTCTCGCTGGTCTCTGCTTCTCGCCTCTTTTCCCGGCCACTAGAAGAACTCTTCTCCTTTCCCCTGACGAGAGTGTCCCGTTCGACAGCGGAGATATTAACCCCGGGGCCCACATGGGCGGGCGCGTGCCGTGCCCGACCTTTTCGGTGGTCTTTCTGAAAACTGAAAGTCATGGCGTGGGGTTGTGTTTTCTCCTCCGGGGATTTGTTTTGGGTAACCCTTTGGCCCTCAGCTCCAAAATTCCACTCTCAAATTTACTATGCAAAAAGAAAATTCTTCATCACATCAAAATGTCATAACATGCATGGAGTACTAAATGTAGATGAAATCAAAAACTAATTACACAGTTTTGTTGTGCTCTGCGAGACGAACATTTTGAGCATAATTAATCAATTTTTGGACAATTTTCCACACATACAAACGAAATGTTACAGTGACGTAATGATTACGAAGTGACACTCGACTCCAAGCTCGAGAAGAGCCTGCTCATCCCGTTCCGCGAGATCAAGGTTAGGACCCCGCGCGCGCGACTGCTCGTGCCATCCGTGCTCTCTGTTCCTCTCGTTCATGACGAGCCTTGTTTCCGTTCGTGTTCTTCACTGATGACTTGTTTGCTCATGGCTTTCGCGCCGTTCGTCGTCGCAGGTGGAATGCACCATCCCAAAGGACGACGGCACCTTGGCTTCGTTCATCGGGTTCCGCGTGCAGCATGACAACTCCCGCGGGCCGATGAAAGGCGGTATCCGCTACCACCATGAGGTGAGGGATCTCCCCTGATGCGATTCTGTGTTGATTATGGCTACTGATAATCGTGAATCTTCCAAAAGCTCTACGAGACGAACATTTTGAGCCTAATTAATCAATTTTTAGATAATTTTTCACACGTACAAACGAAATGCTACAGTGACGCACGTACTCCAACAGACCAAATTTTAGCTCCCAATTTCAGTATCTAAATAAACAAGGGCTTAATTCCGTCACATTGATGTAAAGTTGTTAATTAGATATATTAAATAAAGATTAATTAAAAAAACTCATTACATAATTATATATTAGTTTACGAGACGAATCTATTAAGTCTAATTAGTTCATAATTAGACAATGTAATGCTACAATAAATATGTGATAATTATATATTAATTATATCTTAATTAGGTTTGTTAGGTTCGTTTTGTAAAATAGACGTAACTGATGTAATTAATTTTATAATTAATTTATATTTAATGTGTCTAATTAAACGCCGAGCGGCCACAGCATGCTAGGCCTGGAGCGGCCACTAGAGCGTACTACTAGAGACCACACGAGACGGGCCGTGCAGGCCAGGCCTGGGCTATTGGGACGTTGCCATGTCAGGGTGATGCCTTTCCTTGACCGCACGAACTGCAATCCGGCGGGGAGAGGAGAGCAAAAAGAGCACCGAAAAGGTCGGACACGGCACGCGCCCGCCCATGTGGGCCCGGGGTTAATATCTCCGCTGCCGAACGGGACCCTCTCGTCAGGGAAAAGGAGAAGAGTTCTGCTAGTGGCCGGGAAAAGAGGGGAGAAGCAGAGACCGGGAGAGCCAGCCACGCATGCGAGGAGGAAGAGCTCCCCTCGGTCGCGCCGTGGCCTCTCCCAGAAATTTCCTAATGAACGAGCTCGCGATCTCCCTTCCTAATCCGGCATCGGCGCGCACCACTAGCGAATTCCTTTTGGCAACCAACAACCCTCCTCCCTCCCTCTCGGAAGACGTGCCGCTGCCTTCCGAACGTTCCAGTCACGCTCCAACGTTTGCGAGCAGAGTTCCTGTCTGACTTCCGAACTCCTCTCCGTCCTCCTCCAGTCTCCTCCCCTCCTCGCCGAAGAGTCCCAGATCGTGAAGCCAGCCACTGCTCAGCCCCAGCGCGTCGATCTTATCCTCCTTCCAGCCAGCTATCCGGCTCCGCCCGGCTGGATCCACCCCGCCCACGCCCTCCCTATTAATACCGCCCGCTGGTTCTTGCCTCCGATCTCCACCCCAGGGCTTTTCTCCTCGATTCACGGAGCAACGGGAACTCGCCGCCTCCTCCAGTCCCCCCTCGCCTTTGCCCGTTTTTAGCCCAGCCCGGATCTCTCGCGTCGAGTGCGCTCGCTGTTCCTGTCGGCGCTGCTGGAAAAGCGGGCCCTTTTCGCGGCCGGCCTCTCGTGACCTTCGGGCGCCGCCATGAACGCGCTCGCCGCCACCAGCCGCAACTTCCGGAACGCCGCGAGGCTGCTCGGCCTCGACTCCAAGCTCGAGAAGAGCCTGCTCATCCCGTTCCGTGAGATCAAGGTGGGGACCCAGCGCGGCTGCTCGTGCCATCCGTGCTCTTTCCTCTCGTTCATGATGATGCTTGTTTCCGTTCGTGTTCTTCACTGATGACTTGTTTGCTCATGGCTTTCGCGCCGTTCGTCGTCGCAGGTGGAATGCACCATCCCAAAGGACGACGGCACCTTGGCTTCGTTCATCGGGTTCCGCGTGCAGCATGACAACTCCCGCGGGCCCATGAAAGGCGGTATCCGCTACCACCATGAGGTGAGGGATCTCCCCTGATGCGATTCTGTTGTTGATTATGGCTACTGATAATCGTGAACTCTTCCAAAAGTATAATGCTAAGAATAGACAGCGATTGGGAACTAGGCATGTTTTGTCAGGGATCGTCTCTTACTTCATTGATTCCTTTCAATCTGTGATCTGCAGTACTCCTTCGTAATTGAGTTTGGGTTGTTTTGTAACTGTAGTCCTTTTATCTCTGTTGATATCTATACTAAAAGTTTTACTTAATGCTTTTAATCCGTAAATAACTTTGCCGAAACCTATTCAAAGTTGTTCTGATGCTTTTCAGTTAGTTAGCTGAATACAAATTCGTTGGCCGTTTGGATTAAATATAAATGTGAGGAAAGGACTGATGTCATCAGTTCCTTTGAATAAAAAGATATCATGCTATTGCCGTTACTAGGCGTTGTTCTTTTATGCTAGAATTTTAAAATCTTAGGCAGAAAAACTCAACTACAGAATTTCTTGTTGGACCATGTTTCTTGTCTTTTATGAATCAATTCAATTATTTAACTATCAAATAATTTTCAACTGTTCTGCTTGACAGGTTGATCCAGATGAAGTAAACGCTCTTGCTCAACTGATGACATGGAAGACTGCGGTTGCAGCAGTACCTTATGGTGGCGCCAAGGGTGGAATTGGGTGCTCACCTGGTGAACTAAGTAGAAGTGAGTTGGAGCGGTTGACGCGTGTGTTTACACAGAAAATCCATGATCTTATCGGAACTCATACAGATGTCCCAGCTCCTGACATGGGGACCAATGCACAGGTAGTTCTGGTGTTCCTTTGTCATTGTTTGTGATCCACTATCATTATTTTGCTATGCTTATTCAGTCATTCTTGACACCTTTGTTCCAATTATGACACAGACTATGGCATGGATGCTAGATGAGTACTCGAAGTTCCATGGACACTCCCCTGCAGTTGTCACAGGGAAGCCAATAGTAAGTGAATAAATATTACAGCAAGTTACTTTATGCAAGTTAAGTCTTTACATAGTACAATGATAATTTAAATTTTTGTTATAGGATCTTGGAGGATCACTGGGCAGGGATGCAGCCACAGGGCGGGGCGTGATGTATGCTACGGAGGCTCTCCTGGCTGAATATGGAAAATCCATTTCTGGATCTACTTTTGTTATTCAGGTGAATTATAATTACTCCCAAACTACTATTTAAGATATTAAAAAGATAATATGTTCCAGCTTAAAGAAGAGCATGAATTCTTTGCTTTCTGACTTAGGGAGTGTTGACAGCAGCTCAACTAGCAAAATATGTGTTCAAATACTTCATATATGCTTTTTGTCACCATGTCCTTTTCCTTATAATCTGTTAAACTTGCAGGGTTTCGGTAATGTTGGTTCATGGGCTGCACAACTTATCCACGAGAGGGGTGGTAAGATAATTGCCCTTGGGGATGTAACAGGCTCAATCAGAAACAAGGCTGGCATAGACATACCTGCTTTGATGAAGCACAGGAATGACGGCGGTGCTTTGAAAGATTTTCATGGTGCAGAAGTTATGGATTCTGCTGAGTTGCTAGTGCATGATTGTGATGTTCTTGTCCCCTGTGCATTAGGTGGAGTTCTTAACAAGTAAGTCCTTGTCTATTGATACTTTCATTGGCTTTCTGTTAAAGATTGCAGATCATTGCATGGCTTTCTGAGTAGTATGACCTGAGAAACTATGTCGATCTCGTTATGCATAGAACGGTCTTCTGATTTATTTCGCAGTTGAGTAGTATATACTCCAGGATTGCTGATTCAGCTTAATTGATTTTGTGTAGGGACAATGCGCCAGATATAAAGGCCAAATTTATAATTGAAGCTGCTAACCATCCAACTGATCCAGAGGCAGATGAGGTACACAGAAAAATTTATAAAAATTACAATCTATGAGATAACATCAGGAACATAACCAATTTGACAACCCTGTTTTCTGAGCTTTTGACTCTTCTATATGCTATAGATTCTTGCCAAGAAGGGAGTAATTGTATTACCTGATATCTATGCTAATTCTGGTGGTGTTATTGTTAGCTATTTTGAGTGGGTTCAGGTAAGTGTCTATACGTTCTTCGCCATGTCATTGGACATCTGCCTCCTTGTTTTAATCGGACACCTTTCTTGTGCTATTTGATGGTGCAGAACATTCAAGGATTCATGTGGGATGAAGAGAAAGTGAACAATGAACTAGAAAAGTATATGAGCAGTGCTTTTCATCACATCAAGGCCATGTGCAAGTCTTTAGATTGCAACCTTAGGATGGGGGCATTCACCTTAGGAGTTAACAGGGTTGCCCGTGCCACCCTCTTGAGAGGCTGGGAGGCATGAGAACATACCGATTTATCAGATTCGACATTCAATAATTATGTCCAGCAATGTTGGATGAGCAGTGTTTGATCTGCTAAAATCAAGGAGGGTGGCTTGGAAGGAGTCCAGTTGATATAATATTCTGGATGTTTTCTTTCTTTATTTTTTTCACTGATACAGTCCTGGATTGCCAATGGTTGCTTATCCAGCTTTGGTTGATAATTATTGAAAAGTCTACTTATTTTGGTCTACAACTGATTCCAACAGAGTTCATATATCATGTCGTTATTGCATTTCGGTATGGGAATATGGGATTTGAATATCCCATATGCGAATGATTCGCAAAAATTGCATAAGAGACTCGAATACCCAGCAAGATCGAAGATATTCATGCGAACCAACTGCTATGAATATCTCATAGTTAATTAACAAAACACACTATCGTAGTACGCATTGCATCTAGCAACGCTGAAAGTGTTCTTAGGCATATGAGATGCTTCAGGGGATAGGCTACGCTTTAGCCACCGCCGGCGCCAGAGAAGGCAACGCGAGCAAAATGCACTCCGGATCTATCTCGTCAGCTGTCACTGGGTAGAGTTTATGAGCCTCCATGCCACTGGCAGTCACCGGCGTCAGCTTCGGCGATGCAGATGAGGCCATACGGCCTGCCTTCTTGCCAGCAACTGGTGTACGAGCAGAGTGGTCGGTAGCCACCGCCGCCGCTTTGCGCCGCCCGCGATGGTCCTTGGGTGTAGCTGACAGAGCCTCGCCGCCGGCCTTCTTTCCTGGGGCAGAGCCCGCATTGCGAGGCTGATGAACACGCTTGTTGGTTGCGGATGCCGGATGGAGCCTCCTCAACACCATCCTTGTCAGCAACCAACACCGAAACAGAGCCAGCCACCGGCTCGCAAGGCTGGCTGCTGAACTCCGGTGCAGTGGTTGTTGTGCAAATGCCACCATTCGTGGGCACCAGCGCCAGGTTGAAGGATGGAGCATCGCCGCCGGCCTCCTTGTCGTCCATGGCAGCCGTTGCCGCAGGCACAGGCACAGGCACGTCGGTGGTACTCACCAGAGCCAGCTCAAGAGGCTGACCACCGTCCAAGGCCTTAGTTGGAGGGGCCTCTGCGCATACCTTGCCCATGATCGATGCTGTGGCAGGGCCGTCGCTGACGATCACCAGTGCCAGCTCGCGCGGTGGCTCGTGCTCCTTGTCGGTGAGGTATGGAACCTCACTGCCGTTTTCCTCGCTTGCGACGGGTGCTTTGCCAGAGCTGTCGGTAGTCGTGGCCACCATCCCAAGCCTGCGAAGCCGGCCACGGCGCTTGGGCGTCGAGGACGCTGCCTGGCTTCCGTCCTTCTTGTCAGCAACAGCAACTGGCGACGTTGGAACAGAGTCTTCGTCGGCGGACATTTGCACCGCGGCGCGACGCAGTGTGCGGCGCCTGGGGGTCAGGGACGCCGCCTGGCTTCCGTCCTGCTTGTTGCTACAAGCAGCAGCCAGTGCCGCTGGATCAGAGTCCTCGTCAGTGTCCAGTCCGATCGCGGCGCGACGCCGTCCGTGGCCCTTGGGGCTCGAGGACCGTGCCCCATCCTTCTTGCCGGCAGGTGACGTCGAAGACGAGCCACCGCGGCGCTTGGGCGTCGAGGACGCTGCCTGGCTTCCGTCCTTCTTGTCAGCAACAGCAACTGGCGACGTTGGAACAGAGTCTTCGTCGGCGGACATTTGCACCGCGGCGCGACGCAGTGTGCGGCGCCTGGGGGTCAGGGACGCCGCCTGGCTTCCGTCCTGCTTGTTGCTACAAGCAGCAGCCAGTGCCGCTGGATCAGAGTCCTCGTCAGTGTCCAGTCCGATCGCGGCGCGACGCCGTCCGTGGCCCTTGGGGCTCGAGGACCGTGCCCCATCCTTCTTGCCGGCAGGTGACGTCGAAGACGAGCCACCGCGGCGCTTGGGCGTCGAGGACGCTGCCTGGCTTCCGTCCTTCTTGTCAGCAACAGCAACTGGCGACGTTGGAACAGAGTCTTCGTCGGCGGACATTTGCACCGCGGCGCGACGCAGTGTGCGGCGCCTGGGGGTCAGGGACGCCGCCTGGCTTCCGTCCTGCTTGTTGCTACAAGCAGCAGCCAGTGCCGCTGGATCAGAGTCCTCGTCAGTGTCCAGTCCGATCGCGGCGCGACGCCGTCCGTGGCCCTTGGGGCTCGAGGACCGTGCCCCATCCTTCTTGCCGGCAGGTGACGTCGTGCTTGTCGAGGTAGTGCCGGAGGAGCCTGTCGTGCGCGGCGGGCACGCCGGGGTACCTGGCGCGGATGAAGGCCGAGATGGAGTCCTCCTCGCAGCCGCCGTTCTCGCACAGCTCGTCGATTGCCTCGCCGATCATCTGCAACCCAACGCGACCGCAATGTCAGGCGTGGTGACAGATATCCGCCCAGAGAAATAGCTGATACGAACCCAGTTGCAACGCCGTTTTCTAAGAAAGGGGGGAAATCATCTATTGCTGGGCGATCAGCCGATCAAGGCTTTTCCAATTGGAGGTGGCTATGCTAGATTAACTAGTACGGAGCAGTAGTTCATTCGACTGAGCACAGATTAACAGAATAAATGAATTGCAGAAATAAAACCAACCACAAGCAATAGTACTAGATAAAGTACAAAATCTAAAGCGATATTTTTTTGAGGCATTATATTTTGAGGAACTAATGTATTATATCAAAGAAATAAAAGAGGAGCACAAGAGGGGGATTAATTTGGGGGTGAGTATTCCGATCAAAGAAAATCAGCGGTGAGTAGGCTATTACCCAGCAATAGGGTGGGTGATCCGGCGTGGGTTGGCGGTGCTTCCGCAAGGGCCCCACCGGCTGCTGCGGCGCCGGCGCCGGCGTCCTCCCCTCCTCATCCGTCGCCTTGTTCCGCTTCGCCGCTTGTCCCGCGTCCACCTCGACGACGGCGGCCATTGCTGAGTGAGGGATGCGGAGATCGGGTCCCGGCTGATGGTTTTTTTTTATACTAAGCGGAGGGTTTAACGGGGAGAGGCGAGAGACTGCGGCCGGCGGCGGCGGCTGTGCCCTGACTGGCTGGCTGTGATGGTGCGTGCGGTTGGGCTGGGCTCTTCCGTACTTCCGCCCGTCTTCCCACTTCTGCCGCCGTCTGGCCTGGGTAACACATCTTTTTCTTGGACCGTACTGCCCTTTGGCCTCTTGTCTGCTACTGTTAGTGCTAACCTCTCTCTTCCGTATCCCCCTCTGATTTCTGCTGTTCACCCAGCGAGCTTACCATGAAGTGTCCTTGCAAAGGACTGTGAAAGGATAAGCTCTAAGGTGAGTCGCATCGAGAACTCGAAATAGGCTCTGTTTGGTTATATTGGTTACAGTGTTACTCCAGTCACATCGAATACAAGAATACTAATTAAAAATATTAAATATAGATTAATTAAAAATGCATCACATAAACGTGGACTAATTTACAATACGAATCTATTGAGCCTAATTAGTCCATAATTAGATAATATAATGCTACAGTAATAAATTTAATAATTATGTACTAATTATAGGTTAATTAGACTCGTTAGGTTCGTCTCGCGGAGTAGATATGACTTATGCAACTAATTTTATAATTAGCTTATGTTTAATGCGTCTAATTGTCACTTATTTGAGAGACTAAACTTTAGTCCCTATAATCCAAACACAACCTAAATCGGTTGCAGATAGGATGGGAGAGACCGAGGCTTGTTTAAATGCAAAATTGGCACCCCTAAAGTTTATTATGCAAAAAGAAGATTCTCGTCACATTAAAATGTCGGCTCATGTATGTGAAGTACTAAATGTAGATGAAATTAAAAATTAATTATACAGTTTTGTTGTAAGACGAACCTTTTGAGCCTAATTAATCAATTTTTTGAACAATTTTTCGCACATACAAACGAAAATGCTACAGTGACCTATTTATGACGAAGTGACCTCCTACCCCAAGTTTACACCCCAAATTTACATCTCAAAGCCAAGGATATCCGCCGGCCCATTAGCCCAGGGTATTTGGGTTTCCTCTGATCTTTCTCCGCTGCAGCCCAAGAGTCCGCACGCAGTGTCAATTGTCAAATACCGCATGTTGTGAACTGACTTGCTGTCGTCGTTTCTGTGGGAAAACAAGAAATCAAGCAAGCAAATGGGTGGCCATCAGAGCTAAGGAAAGTAGGAAACATCCTCGCGAGGTCGCGAGCGAGAAACAAAGGCCCAAGACTCGATCGCCAATCCGCCAGGCCAGGCCACGTCGTGTTCGACTGTTCGGCTCGTCTTGTAGTACCTCTCAACAGGCACGCAAGCAGCTCTCCCTCTTCGTTCCTGTCTTCCACCTCTTGCAGTTTACTGTGAGCGGGTGCGGTGCGGGAGGCGGCATGGACGGGCCGAGGGGTCCCGCGCCGGGGCGTGGGCGGGCGGGGCCGCACGGATGGGCCGGCGATTCCGGCTCCGGGCAGGGCTCCGGCCCCGACGGCTCGTGGAGGTACGGGCTGGGGAGCCGGCGGCGGGGCGTTTGGGACTGGAGGTGATCACACGGGGCACGGCGGCTGGAGCGCGCGCGGTGGCGGGAGGCAGCGGCGAGGCGGCCGCGGTCGTGGCAGCAACTGAGAAGGCAGAATAGCATCTGGTGCAGAGTATTGCACCTGTGTAAAATAAACTAGCACAACTTAACCTGTGTGTACTGCAGGATATAGGTTTCAGCATCTCTGGTGACTGGTTTCATCCTGTATCTGTAACTGCAAGCAAGAAACACCTTTCAGCAGGTGTGTTATTGGTAACAATCTAGTTATTAGTACAGTGTTACTGAATCAAAGGAAGGTATAACATATGCTTACTCTCATTTTTTTTTCTGAAGGTACATCAATCATAGCTCCGAGGTAAAAATGACTGCAAGTCAGGTTCCAAGGTGTTGCGGATGCCTAGGAAAAAAATTGTAGAATACAGAATGAACTGTACCGGTATACCAGTACACTATCCCACGAGGGAGTCGGAGTCGTTCTCGCCATTTTCATAACAATGTGACGATCTAAATCATCTCTAGAGCTATTGGTTCCCAAACATATAACATAAGGTGCTCAGGTCCTCCAGCATACCCCACAAAGCATAGAGGCCTAGAACATTCAGGTTGCAAAGAACACCTAAGCAGCAGACTAGCAGTCTTCAACGGAAAGGGATGTTTCAAAGAAATACACCTAAACAGCAGTCTTCAACGGAAAGGTATGTTTCAGAGAATTACACCCTCTGGAGTAAAAACTTTGGTTTTCTAAAGTACTCATCGTTTTTCCCTTAAAAAAAGTACTCGTCGTTTTCACAAGCATTTCGCCCTGTTCGTGTGGCTGCTGCTGATTTGTTCTGAGAGAAAAGTACCGTTGACCGGTTTGTTCTGAGAGAAAAATACTGTCGGCTGGTGGTCAAACGAACGGAGCATCCTCAGTTTAGTTATCCAAAGCGAGGAGTTATTTTCTTTGGATATTTATTCCAATACTTGGTTCAGCCTTTTATCAGTTTGATAATTCAGCTTGAACTTGAAAAGTGAAAACAGGAAACCAAGACATAGAAACAGTTCAAAAGAAATAAGCAACTGCGATCAAAAGAGAAATCCATACACGGGTTTGCAACTGCGATCAAAAGACAATAAGAAACTGCGATCCAAAGACGCTGGCTGTGTTTATTTGTTCTTCCGATTTTTTTTGGAAAATCTTAAATGCATGAAATATTAAATTAAATCTATTTACAAAATCTTTTAAGGATGAGTGTAACTCCGCGCGACGAATCTAATGACTACATTAGATAGGTCCCGAGGTTCTATACATAGTTTTATAAACTGACTTTATTTAATACCCTTAATTAGTGGTTAAACGTGTGTGAAAAAATTTTCATCCCCGGTTAAACGTGTGTGAAAAAATTTTCATCCCCAAAGAAACACGGCCATAAACCAAGACTTGATGTAATTCCAACAAAAGGTTGCAACTCCCACGGGTCAGAAAAACTCAAGAAACTGCGATCAAAAGAGTACATACAATAGTATTCCTCTTATGCTATTCATAGAAATGAAATGTTGAAAACAGTTCAAAAGACAATAAGCAAGGGCAAATAAAATTAGAATTTTTCAGATGAAAATAGTGCAGCATGTATTATTTTCATTTAATATTGCAAAATATGATTTACAACTATACACATAATTCGACTGAGCTATTGCAACAGTATTGTCTGTGATAAAAAAAATATATCATGCCCTTGGCTGACAGTCATAGCATGACCACAGCTTATTCCTCAAACATAAATTAATGGTGGTTAAGCATAGAACAACCAATAAGGAATGGAAATTGTTGAAAAAGAAAATCCACAAACTTCTTAGCCTGTATTTGTGCAGAACTGTCTTCATATTTAAAGCTAGACATACAAAATAACGAATAGAATAAGAAAGAAGGAAAAACCTTACCCCATTGGCAACCGAAGCATTGGTGTCGGATTGAAAGGTTGTGAGAGGGACAAAGGGGGTGAGGATCTTTATCCTATGTTTTTGGGTCCCCAGTGCATGTGTGGCTGTATGGAAGGAACTGGATCAGCGTATTTTCTTTGTTGGACAAGCACAATTTTCCCCATATATACTCAATCTCAAGAGAGGTAAAAAAAATGAGATAATAGTTGGTGTACAAATAACACATGAAGTTGCTGCATCTTTCAATGGTCTGTTTCTCAAATGTAACGTGTGAACTTGTCATAGTTGCTGCATTTTTCAATTGCCAGTGCATAGAATGTAGGTACAGCAAGTACCAGTTAGAATTTAGGCAGCAAGTTGTTGATCTCTGTTCCTTGAAAAACTGCTCTGCTAATTCCTCCTACCATGTATTTCAGAATCTGCTGGCTACCGAATCTCATCAGAGAATTCTATGTCCAGTTTCCAGAAGGCCCAATTCACCAATCTTATTCATTGTCATGGCTTAAAAAAAGTCATTTTGCATTACGACACCGACAAGAGAGTGGCAAAGATCTGTTAGCACACTATTCCAAAGTTGGTGTTCACAAGATACTGATGGTGTTAACTCTCATGGCCTCAACTAATACCTATACACTACCTTGCAAAAAGGAGGTAAGATAGTATTATTCTTGAAAAATTGCCTGACCTCAAATCAGTAGCTAGGTAAAGCACACGATGATCCAACTTTTAGAGCAAAATAGCATGACTCATGTGAGAATAAAGCTATCTCTCGATGGTTTCGCGTAAGAGAACGCTCTGCGTATTTGTTAGCTGTAACTATATCTTTTCTGAATTCCTGTCGTAGTCTATCCAACTTCTGCCACCTGAACTTCATACAGCTCAAGGACACGAATCCTACATTTCTGCTCGTTGTCTGATCCGGCTGTTGCGGCAAGAAGAGAATTGAGGTCTGGACTCTGGAGCACAGACCGCGGAAACAGAACTGAGCAGCAATATCAAACCTGTACGCTGGAAGATCAGGAGATCCATTATCAGAGCCAAAAGCGTTGGAGAATGATCGCTTGTACCCGACCTGGAATCTCCATGGCACAACTGCTTTCCGCCCCTTGCGGCAATATATCCCATTACCATTGCTGCCAGGAGTTTCCAAGCTGCAACCTTTGGCCACTGCATCATCAAATGAAATATATCGCCAGGATAGATTCCAGCCACACTGCCAATATATTTCTTATCATCACACTCTGTGGAGAACCGCTCCCTGAAAATTCTGTAAGCCTGCAGATCAGGCCGCACATTGAGCACTTCTTCCCTCGAATTCTCTTCTTCATCATCTAAAAGCTCCCGGTAAATTAACCGGAAATCCTGTAGCAATCGCATGATGCTTTCTCTAACGATGACACCTCCATTATTTAGCATTGCTTTATCCTGATCATCATTGGTGGTTTTACTCTTCTTACATTCAGAACCGGCCTGATTTCCACCTTTCCCTGAGGAGAAGTCACGCATAGCTGAAACTCTAACACCAGAATGGGCACTTGCATAATAGCGCACGCTGCTTCTAGTTGCTGAAGTGCACTGTGTTGAACTGCCATCAAACCTGTACGCTGGAAGATCAGAAGATCCATTATCAGAGCCAAAAGCGTTGGAGAATGATCGCTTGTACCCGACCTGAAATCTCCATGGCACAACTGCTTTCCGCCCCTTGCGGCAATATATCCCATTACCATTGCTGCCAGGAGTTTCCAAGCTGCAACCTTTGGCCACTGCATCACTATCCTTGGCAACACAATCTCCCGTGCTACACTCCTTTGCAGAGCGACAAGCAGAATCTCCCAAACCAACATTTCTCTCTGGGTCCTCTGACCTGACATCTGAAGCAGAAGAACCATTGCTCTTCAATCCAGTCTGATCCACAGAAGACGTGTTCAAACCCTCGGCAAAGCGCTTCTCCGCTCCAGCATTGCTCCCAATCACATCAGCGTCGCAAGCTGCTCCACCACCGGCACCCCCTAAATCCTGTGTGCCAGCGTCCTTCACACTACCATCACAACTGGAGCTCCACAAATTGCAGTTCTCTCCAGATTCAACGCCGACATTGGCGCCCCTGCTATTTCCAGTATCATCCAATCGGGTGCTCTTTGCCCCGTCGTCCCTACCTAACTTGCCCAGATCGCAAGCATTTCCGGATACAGGGCAAGCCCCATTATCCACATCAGGGCTCTTCAAGCTCTGACTGGGAGTGCACCTCTCCGATTGCTGCTCTCCTCCACCAACTCCCCCGCTCTTGCCGCCGCTCGGCGCCACGCCCGATCTGCAGTTTTTCGCGTCCGGGGCGCCGACGCTCGGCGCCACACCCGATCCGCAATCTTCCGCGTCCGGGTCGCCGACGGTCTTATGTAGGAGGGCACTTGCAAAAAGGCCCACACTCATAAACGAGAGGTTTTGCTTGTACAATGCGGCCTTTATCATTGAAAGGGCTTTCTCCGCCATTTTTCACTGCACATGCACATTTTTTTGAGTCTGAGCATCCGCCTACACAACCGCAACCTACTGGTGGAGTTGGCCGGAAGTTACGGGGATATCGAAGCCGTGAATTGTAGCGATAGGGCATTGGGCACTCTGTGGATATTTTGTTAACAACAGATACTGGAACCCTCTCCAATCCTCGGGACAGATCTTTGATGATAATACTATCATTTGATCCAGACTTCCCTGTTTGCAAGATTTCTTTGATGTCAATGTGTTTCTGCCCTTCCATTCCTCCATTATTTAGCATTGCTTTATCCTGATCATCATTACTGGTTTTTCTCTTCTTACAGTCAGAACCGGTCTCATTTCCACCTTTCCCTGAGGAGAAGTCACGCATAGCTGAAACTCTAACACCAGAATGGGCACTTGCATAATAGCGCACGCTGCTTCTAGTTGCTGGAGTGCACTGTGTTGAACTGCCATCAAACCTGTACGCTGGAAGATCAGGAGATCCATTATCAGAGCCAAAAGCGTTGGAGAATGATCGCTTGTACCTGACCTGGAATCTCCATGGCACAACTGCTTTCCGCCCCTTGCGGCAATATGTCCCATTACCATTGCTGCCAGGAGTTTCCAAGCTGCAACCTTTGGCCACTGCATCACTATCCTTGGCAACACAATCTCCCGTGCTACACTCCTTTGCAGAGCGACAAGCAGAATCTCCCAAACCAACATTTCTCTCTGGGTCCTCTGACCTGACATCTGAAGCAGAAGAACCATTGCTCTTCAATCCAGTCTGATCCACAGAAGACGTGTTCAAACCCTCGGCAAAGCGCTTCTCCGCTCCAGCATTGCTCCCAATCACATCAGGGTCGCAAGCTGCTCCACCACCGGTACCCCCTGAATCCTGTGTGCCAGCATCCTTCACACTACCATCACAACTGGAGCTCCACAAATTGCAGTTTTCTCCAGATTCGACGCCGACATTGGCGCCCCTGCTATTTCCAGTATCATCCAATCGGGAGTTCTTTGCCCCGTCATCCCTACCTAACTTGCCCAGATTGCAAGCATTTCCGGATACAGGGCAGGCCCCATTATCCACATCAGGGCTCTTCAAGCTCTGACTGGGAGTGCACCTCTCCGATTGCTGCTCTCCTCCACCAACTCCCCCGCTCTTGCCGCCGCTTGGCGCCACACCCGATCTGCAGTTTTTCGCGTCCGGGGCGCCGACGCTCGGCGCCACACCCGATCCGCAATCTTCCGCGTCCGGGTCGCCGACGGTCTTGCCGCCGCCGCCGCCGTTGGACGTTCCGGCGGGGGCGTGCTTGAGCGGCTCCCTGACAAAGCGGGGTCGGAAGCGCCAGGACGCGAGCACCTTGTACCTCCGCCCGCCGACCGTCCTCGGTGGCACCGCCCCCGCCCCCATCTCCATCCAACGCCGCCGCCTCCGCTGTTCGGATTCACCACCCGACCCCTCCGAAATCCTCTGCCCCCTGGATGCGGATAACATTAAAAAAAAACACGCGATGCCTCAGGTCTCGGGACGAATCGGGCGCAAGGGGCGGAAGGGATAACGAAGCGGGCAAACCACTCGGCAGGAGGTCTGCGTACCTGGAGACGGCCGCGGCCCGCGGCGCGGCGCGGCGGGGCGGGGGGTAGAGAGCGGCGGCGGTGGAGGATTTCCTTCCTGCAACGGTGGAGCAGACAGCGGAGAGGGGAGAGGGCTGGGACGATGGGCTCAACTTTGAAGCGAGGAGGACTCCACCCTCGAGGCCTCAAGCGATGCGGATGCGCCGCGACGTGCTTGCGGCAGCGGTGGAGTGGTGACTTGCTAGCCCCTGCCCCTGTTCCGATCGGGTGCGGTTTTATGGGTTCCACTTCAATCGATCAATTAAACGGGTCCGAGTTCGGATTGCACTAATTTGTTTTAGTTAGTTATTAAACCTTGTCATATAAAACTTATTTTTTATAAGCAAGACAGCATGGTATGATTTATTTTTTATAAGCAAGACAGCATGATATGATTTAGGGCGTGTTCTTTCGATTTTTCCATGGGACCCAATGGATAGGCATAAATTTCCTATGGAAAACTAATGAAAAGACGCAAGGATCACACGTCTATTTTTGTCTCTTTTGAATTTTTGAATTCAAAACCCTCGCGCCAAAGAATCAATACACGACACAAGTATAACTTAGTCGTTTAGAATATTTGTCGTGTTAGATCTGGTCACGCCAAATAATTAGTACACAATAAAATAATTACCATAATTAAAGTCCAGTTGCATTGTGGCTAGACCGTGTCGTGTACTATGTATGAGCACGGTGTCTTTTTATTATTTCGAGCATATTTTTCAGTTTTCTACAAAATTAGCGAATAGGTACCCGGATTACATGTGTCCTCCTTTTTTGAATATTTGAAAGTCGAATCGCCGTGACGAAGGTTCTTGTTTGGTTTTGGTAATTGAGTGACAACTTAGGTGGACTAATATGTGTTTAAGTGAAATACACAGGTGATTAGTCCACAGGTGATTATGTGATGAAGGAGCTCATTGCATATGAGACATGAACACTCCACCTCTCACTCTGAGAGGAGAAGATCAAGACAAGACTTGGTTTGATGGACCGGTTGCAAATGTGAAGGGCAAGTCAGAGGCTAAGTGCTGGATACTAGTGCCACTTGATCAATAACTTGCATGGTTTGCATTTAGATGAGTGGCGACTAACCTTGGGAATGGGCGTTGTTGAAAATCTTGAGGAACTCTGTTCTGACAGAAAGATCGGACAGTCCGTGGTGGCGTGGTAAAGAGAGCGGAAAACCCTTTGAGAAATGTTTGTGAAAATACTAATTCACTCACACATAAGATGATACACTTATGGGGTTGGTACATTTGCAAAGGGTTGAAGGTTTGGATGATGGTTATGGCTCGGTGTGATCTTGGTCTGCAATTCTGCTTTGATCCAAAGTGTTTTGGGTCAATATTTCAGTTGGGTTGGATAGCCCTCTAAATGAGCTTTCCATAGAGTCCAAGATCACCTAATTTGGACATCGGAGCTAAAAGTTATGGCCGTTTTACCGAGCTTCGGTTGTGCTGAAAAAGGGTCCGCCTATCTGGTGGCGGACCGTCCGGGGGGTCCAGACTGTCCGCGACCAGGCGAGCGGACAGTCCGCAGTTGTTTTTCAATGCGAAGAATTTTGTGAGGCAGACCGTCCGGCGTGATGTGACGGACGGTCCGCAGGCAAAATTTTGTGAGGCGGACCGTTTTCGCGGACTGTTTACACAGAGGCGTTTCCGAGCGTTTGAGAGGACTTTTGTGAGGCGGATGGTCCGCGGGCAAAAGTTCGAGTTCGGTCGGTTGATTTTAGTGTGGGGTGGACGGTCCGCGCCTGATGGGCAGACGGTCCGCCAGAGCTCTAACGGTCATCTCTGACACATTTTATAGCCGTTGAGATCTGAGGCGAACAGTCCGCCAGTTGTACTGCGGACGGTCCGCCAGTTGCGCTGTTTGAGCATAACGGCTAGTTTTCTCCCTCCCTCCATAAATAGGAGGGTGCCCGGGGCTTAGGAGGTGTGGAGCACCTTGAGAATGTGTTTCCCATGGTAGTGCTTGCCTTGGGAGTCCACTAACTCACTTGTTCATGCTAGATTGCGAATATATTGCGAGTGAGTGTGAGTCTAGTGCATTGCTTTGAGAGATTGCATCGAGTGGCACTAGGTGTTTGTGTTGCAAGTCGGTTTGCTTGTTACTCTTGGAGGTTGCCACCTCCAAGATGGCTTGGTGGATTGAGGCTCTGTTGAAGCACGCAAGGAGATTGTGCGGTGCTCCGGAGAAGGATTTGTGAGGGGGATTGTGCTCACCCCGCGGGGATCGTGAAGAACAACTTTAGTGGAGCGTGTCATTGAGTTACCACACTTGCGATTAGTGTATTGGTGTGCCCGGAGTGGCCAGCGGCTTGAGAGCTTAGCCCAAGAACTATCGAGGTGTTGGTCGACACAACGAGAATTAGCTTGGTGGCAAACAAGTGAACCTCGGGATAAAAATCACCGTGTCAACATTGTCTACTCTTCTCGGTGGTTTGCACTTCTTGATCACAAGCATTGTATTTACATCTTTATATATCTTGTGCTTGTGTCATTGCTCTTATAATTAGTTGGCTTGTGTAGTTTGCTAGTTGTCTTATTGCTTGTGTAGCTAGAAGTAGTGATCTTGTGACTATTTAGCTTGTGTAGCTTAATTAGTCTATTTGCTTAGTTTGTGTAGCTAAGTAAATTGAGCCTTTGGATTAGACTTGTGTAGTCTTGTCCATTGAGCATTGCTAGTGAGCTTAGGAGCTTTGTGCTTTTGCTTACTAGTTGTGTAGGAGCTCCCCGGGTGTGTGAAGTATTAGTGGCATAGGTTTGTGTGACCTTGCTCCTAGAATTATTTAGGTGAGCTCGTGCTAGCCCGGCACCTTAGTTGCTTGTTTAGGATCTTTTATAAGGTGTTATTGAACATAGATAGAGGGGTGAAGTCTTGGCTAGACCGATAATTTTAATTTCGCATTTATTTCGGTTAGCCGGTGCATTAAGTTTTAGAAAGGATTATTCACCCCCCTCTAGTCCGCCATCTCGACCCTACACGTGACAAATAATTAGCATATGGAAAAATGCATTTAACCATTCCGAGCATTTGTCAGGTTAGGGCAGGCCGCGCCAAATACTGTAATAATTAGTGCATGAAAGACAATTTAGCCATTTTTTGAGCATTTGCGCACCATTTTTTCGTTTGTTATGTTTTCCCCTTCTCTCAAGAAAAAAAGAGAGAGATCTCTTGGCACGCCCATCTATTTATTGTCAAATATGTCGGGTTCTAATTAATTGAAAAATCAGGAAAAATTAGCGAACACGATTGCCGGTATAACCTTCCCAAATGGACTTAAGTTTTGCAAACTGCACTGCTCCGTCTTTGTACAAATCCATTGGCCAGTGATGACCTTTCTTGTGGCCATAACGTTAATTGAATGAGCTGTGCTCCGGTTATTATTCGAAAAAGAAGAAGAAGGGAAGTAAAAACTGCCGTCACTTCTGCATGCTTCACGGGAGCCCTGATTAGATTCGGCGTTTGAGACACGGGGCCGTTCGGTCGGTACAACAAGCCTATTAGAGAATGAAGTAGCTCGAGTTCGGGGTTATCTCTCCTTTACGAAATAGAGGTTCACTTCGACTTTACTATAGGAAACTACTACTTAAGGTAGATAGAGGAATGAGTGCTTTATTTCCTTCTTTGGAAATGCACCTTCACCAGCCCCAAAGCGTAGCGCCAGCCGTCGAAGTGAATGAATTCGAAAGAACGAAGAAGTAAGGAAATGAGACGACTCTTTCTTGAACAATTTCATAAGCAGATCTTCCCCTCCACACCAATCACGAGTTTTTTTTTATTCCTATCGTACGACGCTACAGGATTTGGAGCAGGGGTGACCTGATAAAAGAAAAAAGTGGAAGAGGGGCAAAATGCAAATTCTATCATGGAATGGTTAGGCCTGGGCAGCGACCTTCGTATTCCTATTTCTTTCTTTGGATTGAGCGACAAAAACAAGAGTGAGAATGCAGGATTGAAGTGAAGTACTTGCTTACTAGCTTTCTACTTGGCAGGGACAGGGGTTCGTGGTAGACTTACTTGTCTATGCAGGCGTGAAACAATCTGCCTTTCCTCTGGACTTTATCATCATTATATACTTGCTCTACCACTTGCATTATATCTTCATACTAATACCTAACTACTATGGAATTCCTTTCATGCCTTTATTCACAATACAATAATTCCAATCTCAATCATGTGCTTTGCCGAGGAGACGCTTTTATCCGCCCGCAACCCGGCCAACACAACATTAGGGCCGTCCCCCCCCTCCCCCCCCTTCTATGCTGACCCGGGCCGGGGCTCGCTTTTTGGGATTCGCCGTGGCATATAGAGATGGGCGAAGCAAAAAAGGACTAAAGTTTAGTCTACGTTACATCAAATATGCAGATACTAATTAAAAATATTAAATATAGATTAATTATATAACTAATTACATAAATAAAGTGTATAAGAGACAGGTACTATATTGTTAAATTATGAACTAATTAGATTTAATAAATTTATCTTACGAATTAGTCCTCAATTATATAATAGATTTTTTAGTTAATCTATATTTAAAATTCTTAATTAGTATTTTTATGTTTGATGTTTAGTCCCTGTCCCGATGCGTCGGCGACTCGCAGGCCAGACAGTCAGTCATATCAGCACAAGCGCAGCGGCACGCGTCGGGACGTGTGCCACGCAGGCTCGGCGCAAGCACTCGTCGCGACCCCCAGCAGTAGTTTGGACGATGCGGATGCGCTAGCTCCACCACTTGCCCATATGCATGCAGAATTGCAGACATGCAGATGCGCTTCTTCTCAATTCGGATGCGGTTTCCTGCCTTTTTCTGCCGGCATGTGTGTCGTGCGCGAGCCGTAGCACACTGCACCGTCAGATATGCGCGCCATCGGCGTGGATCTTGATGCAGCGTTGCTTTGGGTGTGCCCACCGTTTTAGCAAGGTTCGCGTAAGACTCTGCTGCTCTGCATCCGTTCGATCCATACGTGTGGCGCAAATGACCAACGTTGCACTATATGGAGAGTACAATATATATATTTGTTCCATACGATTTTTCGATCTACACAGAACAACAGCACGAAAAGAGCATAGGTCAACAAGACTAAATCTAAGCACTACTCTATGCAGCAAACTAATCACACAGCAGATCGATGTGAGTAGGCCTACGGCACGTACGCACTCCATGCTTGCTTCCAAGCAAGCACGTCTGTACAGTACATGAACAAGTGGACTGTGGACATACATGGTTGCTTGCTTGGAAGCAATGTCTGTACCTGTCCCTATGCAGCTAGCTGCTGCTGAGAACTGCCGCTGCGGCTGCCGCTGCTGCTGGTGCCGTCGTCTTCAGACAGGCAGCAATTGTGCAGCCTTGGACCGGCAGCAGCAGGAATCGCCGTCGTAGTCTTGTCGAGCTCCAGGCACAGCATCTCGGCCTGGAGGACGGCGCAGTAGCGCCCGAACGTCTCCGGCGACACGTTGAGGTCGAAGCCGACGGCGAACAGGAAGTCCACCTCCAGGTAGTTCATCTCCGGCAGGCTGATGCCGCCAACCCTGGCGAAGTAGGCGTTGTTGTAGCGCCTGCGAGGTAACGCGTAGCCGTCAGCTCAAGTTTGTTTCAGAATTCAGAGAACCTGCCAGCAGTGGGCTACCTGACATGCACACCAAACCAGATGGGCCAAAGATAGGCATCACGAAACCGATTCGAAGTCAAATGGCCAGCTGAGTGATGGTTTGAGAGAAGATGTCAATCAATCAGACGGACAATCGGGTAATTTGTTTCTGAAAGAGACAGTAAGGTTCAGATATGGATGCTCTCGGCAGGAGGGAATTGGGCCGGTGGGCATCACCGCATCAGCAGCATGGGGGCAAGTTGCCAATGTCCCAGACTAATACTATCACACAACTTGGCCACTTTGGATTGAAAGGTTGTGAGAGGGACAAAGGGGGTGAGGATCTTTATCCTATGTTTTTGGGTCCCCAGTGCATGTGTGGCTCAGTGGCTGTATGGAAGGAACTGGATCAGCGTATTTTCTTTGTTGGACAAGCACAATTTTCCCCATATATATATAACCATAAAAAAATGCCAACTTAACCTCAAGAGAGGATAATGAGATAATAGTTGGTGTACAATTAATACATAAAGTTGCTGCATCTTTCAATGGTCTGTTTCTCAAATGTAACGTGTGAACTTGTCATAGTTGCTGCATTTTTCAATTGCCAGTGCATAGAATGTAGGTACAGCAAGTACCAGTTAGAATTTAGGCAGCAAGTTGTTGAGCTCTGTTCCTTGAACAATTCTGCTCTGCTAATGCCTCCTACCAGGCTCCATGTATTTCAGAATCTGATGGCTACCGAATCTCATCAGAGAATTATATGTCCAGATTCCAGAAGGCCCAATTCATCAATCTTATTCATTGTCATGGCTTAAATAGAAATCATCTTGCATTACGACACCAATTAGAGAGTGGACAAAGATCTGTTAGCACACTATTCCAAAGTTGGTGTTCACAAGATACTGATAGTGTTAACTCTCATGGCCTCAACTAATACCTATACACTACCTTGCAAAAAGGAGGCAAGATATATAGTATTATTCTTGAAAAAAATGCCTGGCCTCAAATCAGTAGCTAGGTAAAGCACACGATGATCCAACTTTTAGAGCAAAATAACATGACTCATGTGAGAATCAAGCTATCTCTCGATGGTTTTGCGTATGAGGACTCTGCGTATTTCTTAGCTGTAACTGTATCTGTTCTGAGTTCCTCTCGTAGTCTATCCAACTTCTGCCTCCTGAACTTCATACAGTTCAAGGACACGAATCCTACATTTCTGCTCGTTGGCTGATCCGGCTGTTGCTGTAAGAAGAGAATTCAGGTCTGGACTCTGGAGCACAGACCGCGGAAACAAAACTGAGCAGCAATACCGCCAGAACTGGAAGAATTCGATCGTGCGCGTGATACGATCCTATTAGAAATTAATTAAAGCCGTGGCCAGGGGATCAGGAGTGAAGCAGGCACACTCACACATCGTCCATGAACTTGACGGCGGCGAGCACGGCGGTGATGAGGAGGCGGTGGACGCTGTACGAGTCCACGGCGAGCGCGCCGCGGCCGCGGCGCAGGAGGCGGTCGAGGTAGACGTACGCCACCACGTAGCACGCGGGGCTGCACCCGGCGAACCGCGCGATGCGCGCCATGTACCCGCGCACCGAGATGTCGGGCCTCGCCGTGGCCCGGAACGCCGACGCCGCCGGCGCCAGCGGCGCCGCGGGCGCGCTCGGGTCATCCGCCGCCGCGTCGTTGCGCTC
>OAMR01000659.1:674626-698679 GCA_900205405.1 Echinochloa crus-galli
GATAAACTAACGTACTTTTTAAAACTGGCGATTGTGGATGGAGAGCGTGTCTGGCTAAACAAAGATAACTAGCGAATGTGAGGAGATAGCTAGCGTGAAAATATAGCTAGTCTGTTGGATGTAATTTTTCTCTCTTTTATCTTTTTTAAGCTAACCAACGGGATATATAAGAGCTCTTGGACATCCTCTTAGAGCATCTCCAAGATATTAGCTAAAAAGACGAGTCAAATTTACTGATTTAGCTACTTTTAAAAATAGATTTGACTAACAAATAACAGAGCAAGAGCATCTCTAAGAGACTAGCCAAATCGTTTTCTAAAGTTAAATTTAGCTATTGTTAGAGAAAAAACGTTTCCAACAGACTCTGTAAATGACCCTCCAAATTTAGTGGCTCTCCAGAGATTAGCTAAAAATAGCTAGCGAATGATGTGGATGGAGAGCCACTAAATTTGGAGAGTCGTTTACTGAGTTTACTGAAAACGTTTTTTTCTCTAATATTAGCTAAATTTAACTTTAGAAAACGGATTTGACTGGTCTATTAAAAGATGCTCTTAAGCGGTCTGCATGCAGTGAGTGTAGGCACACGCTAAAAGCGAAACACTGATGGGTTTTTAGTTATAGTACAAGGCATGTTCTGACGCGCGATGGTGTCACGCTATAGGTCGTTCGAGTGTTTGACCTTTAATAAGACGTGATCACCATTTTAAGAATTTTGTGAAGAGAAACAGAGCTGCGGGCATGTGGTTGACACGTCCACCTGTTTTTCCAAGCAAATTGACACATCCACCTGATTAATTGTGTAGATGTTTTTAAAAACAAAAAAACTTTTTAAAAACATGATCTTTTTAAAACAGAAAGAAGTAAGATTTAACTGACTGGAATCGTGTAAAAGGAGGCGTTCGTTTTACACATTCCGCTCCCTAGCTCGGAACCTTGATCCAGGTGCACTTGTCCATTTTGTCACTCTTGGAGCGTCACATCTCACCATTTTGACACGGCTGTGACATCCTAATGAACCAATCTCGGTAAGAACAACCGAGCGTGCAACTCAGACATTAAAGAAAGATTTTTGGTCTCTTCACTTCACCAAGCTACTACCAAACAAATGAACAACCAGGCGTATTTACAGGCGCCAATCATGTAAGATGTGCACGGAATATTCTATCTAAAGGAATGAAAGCGAAAGAGATATATAAGAAAACACCATAGAAGTGGATAATGGACTTCTCTTTGGAGGACATGAATGAACTAGAACAAAATTCTGTAGGACGTGGTATAAACAGGGAAAAGTTTCTATCCATTTTACCTGCAAGCAGAGTTCAAAATTTTTACTGATTCTACTTAGAACTACGGACAGATAGGAATACGGAGTTCGGGGAATATGGTTAAAACACTGAGCCTCTACTATACTTACTTTCAGCAAGGGAATGTTCCGTGCAAAATTCCAGTAAAATTGCCGCAAAGTTTTGTGTACATCGGCTCAGTCTTTTAACTTCTTCCCCTCCATTTTATATAACGACCTCTTCAGCTCGCCAACAGCTCAACACCAAGTCCACCCCCTCTCCAAGTCTCCACCAGCGCAAGAACCTCCAAGAAGGCCACGACGGCACAAGATGGCCTCCATGGCCGAGGAGGAGGAGCTGGCGGACGCTCCGCGGGTGGTGGGCGTCCTCTCCGCGCTGCTGGAGCGCGTCGTTAATTAAAGCCGTGGCCAGGGGATCAGGAGTGAAGCAGGCACACTCACACATCGTCCATGAACTTGACGGCGGCGAGCACGGCGGTGATGAGGAGGCGGTGGACGCTGTACGAGTCCACGGCGAGCGCGCCGCGGCCGCGGCGCAGGAGGCGGTCGAGGTAGACGTACGCCACCACGTAGCACGCGGGGCTGCACCCGGCGAACCGCGCGATGCGCGCCATGTACCCGCGCACCGAGATGTCGGGCCTCGCCGTGGCCCGGAACGCCGACGCCGCCGGTGCCAGCGGCGCCGCGGGCGCGCTCGGGTCATCCGCCGCCGCGTCGTTGCGCTCAACGACGCGCTCCAGCAGCGCGGAGAGGACGCCCACCACCCGCGGAGCGTCCGCCAGCTCCTCCTCCTCGGCCATGGAGGCCATCTTGTGCCGTCGTGGCCTTCTTGGAGGTTCTTGCGCTGGTGGAGACTTGGAGAGGGGGTGGACTTGGTGTTGAGCTGTTGGCGAGCTGAAGAGGTCGTTATATAAAATGGAGGGGAAGAAGTTAAAAGACTGAGCCGATGTACACAAAACTTTGCGGCAATTTTACTGGAATTTTGCACGGAACATTCCCTTGCTGAAAGTAAGTATAGTAGAGGCTCAGTGTTTTAACCATATTCCCCGAACTCCGTATTCCTATCTGTCCGTAGTTCTAAGTAGAATCAGTAAAAATTTTGAACTCTGCTTGCAGGTAAAATGGATAGAAACTTTTCCCTGTTTATACCACGTCCTACAGAATTTTGTTCTAGTTCATTCATGTCCTCCAAAGAGAAGTCCATTATCCACTTCTATGGTGTTTTCTTATATATCTCTTTCGCTTTCATTCCTTTAGATAGAATATTCCGTGCACATCTTACATGATTGGCGCCTGTAAATACGCCTGGTTGTTCATTTGTTTGGTAGTAGCTTGGTGAAGTGAAGAGACCAAAAATCTTTCTTTAATGTCTGAGTTGCACGCTCGGTTGTTCTTACCGAGATTGGTTCATTAGGATGTCACAGCCGTGTCAAAATGGTGAGATGTGACGCTCCAAGAGTGACAAAATGGACAAGTGCACCTGGATCAAGGTTCCGAGCTAGGGAGCGGAATGTGTAAAACGAACGCCTCCTTTTACACGATTCCAGTCAGTTAAATCTTACTTCTTTCTGTTTTAAAAAGATCATGTTTTTAAAAAGTTTTTTTGTTTTTAAAAACATCTACACAATTAATCAGGTGGATGTGTCAATTTGCTTGGAAAAACAGGTGGACGTGTCAACCACATGCCCGCAGCTCTGTTTCTCTTCACAAAATTCTTAAAATGGTGATCACGTCTTATTAAAGGTCAAATTAAAGCCGTGGCCAGGGGATCAGGAGTGAAGCAGGCACACTCACACATCGTCCATGAACTTGACGGCGGCGAGCACGGCGGTGATGAGGAGGCGGTGGACGCTGTACGAGTCCACGGCGAGCGCGCCGCGGCCGCGGCGCAGGAGGCGGTCGAGGTAGACGTACGCCACCACGTAGCACGCAGGGCTGCACCCTGCGAACCGCGCGATGCGCGCCATGTACCCGCGCACCGAGATGTCGGGCCTCGCCGTGGCCCGGAACGCCGACGCCGCCGGTGCCAGCGGCGCCGCGGGCGCGCTCGGGTCATCCGCCGCCGCGTCGTTGCGCTCAACGACGCGCTCCAGCAGCGCGGAGAGGACGCCCACCACCCGCGGAGCGTCCGCCAGCTCCTCCTCCTCGGCCATGGAGGCCATCTTGTGCCGTCGTGGCCTTCTTGGAGGTTCTTGCGCTGGTGGAGACTTGGAGAGGGGGTGGACTTGGTGTTGAGCTGTTGGCGAGCTGAAGAGGTCGTTATATAAAATGGAGGGAAGAAGTTAAAAGACTGAGCCGATGTACACAAAACTTTGCGGCAATTTTACTGGAATTTTGCACGGAACATTCCCTTGCTGAAAGTAAGTATAGTAGAGGCTCAGTGTTTTAACCATATTCCCCGAACTCCGTATTCCTATTTGAGTCCGTAGTTCTAAGTAGAATCAGTAAAAATTTTGAACTCTGCTTGCAGGTTAAAATGGATAGAAACTTTTCCCTGTTTATACCACGTCCTACAGAATTTTGTTCTAGTTCATTCATGTCCTCCAAAGAGAAGTCCATTATCCACTTCTATGGTGTTTCTCTTATATATCTCTTTCGCTTTCATTCCTTTAGATAGAATATTCCGTGCACATCTTACATGATTGGCGCCTGTAAATACGCCTGGTTGTTCATTTGTTTGGTAGTAGCTTGGTGAGGTGAAGAGACCAAAAATCTTTCTTTAACGTCTGAGTTGCACGCTCGGTTGTTCTTAGCCGAGATTGGTTCATTAGGATGTCACAGCCGTGTCAAAATGGTGAGATGTGACGCTCCAAGAGTGACAAAATGGACAAGTGCACCTGGATCAAGGTTCCGAGCTAGAGGACTGCGGAATGTGTAAAACTAACGCCTCCTTTACACGATTCCAGTCAGTTAAAGTGTGCTCTCACATACTTCTTTTCTGTTTTAAAAAAATCATGTTTTTAAAAAGTATTTTTTGTTTTAAAACATGTACACAATTAATCAGGTGGACGTGTCAATTTGCTTGGAAAAAAAGGTGGACGTGTCAATCACATGCCCGCAGCTCTGTTTCTCTTCACAAAATTCTTAAAATGGTGATCACGTCTTATTAAAGGTCAAACACTCGAACGACCTATAGCGTGACTCCAGCGCGCGTCAGAACATGCCTTGTACTATAACTAAAAACCCATCAGTGTTTCGCTTTTAGCGTGTGCCTACACTCACTGCATGCAGACCGCTTAAGAGCATCTTTTAATAGACCAGTCAAATCCGTTTTCTAAAGTTAAATTTAGCTAATATTAGAGAAAAAAACGTTTTCAGTAAACTCAGTAAACGACTCTCCAAATTTAGTGGCTCTCCATCCACATCATTCGCTAGCTATTTTTAGCTAATCTCTGGAGAGCCACTAAATTTGGAGGGTCATTTACAGAGTCTGTTGGAAACGTTTTTTCTCTAACAATAGCTAAATTTAACTTTAGAAAACGATTTGGCTAGTCTCTTAGAGATGCTCTTGCTCTGTTATTTGTTAGTCAAATCTATTTTTAAAAGTAGCTAAATCAGTAAATTTGACTCGTCTTTTTAGCTAATATCTTGGAGATGCTCTAAGAGGATGTCCAAGAGCTCTTATATATCCCGTTGGTTAGCTTAAAAAAGATAAAAGAGAGAAAAATTACATCCAACAGACTAGCTATATTTTCACGCTAGCTATCTCCTCACATTCGCTAGTTATCTTTGTTTAGCCAGACACGCTCTCCATCCACAATCGCCAGTTTTAAAAAGTACGTTAGTTTATCCCTCCTTTTGGAAGTTTTTTTATTTTTAGCTAGCATCTTATTCTTTAAATTTAGTTAGGATTATTGCTAGTCTCTTAGAGATGCTCTTATAATGTTGCTGGAGGGTGTGATTTGTCACTGCTAATTTCGGAAAAAGAACGAGCACCAATGCACAGCTGGTACATATATCTTTATCATTCAGGAGTTAGACCTACATGGTGTATCCCTTTTAAATGTTATTAACTTTACCCGCAAAAAAATGTTATTAACTTTCTTGCCAACTACTCCTGAAGATTAGAACGAGGGTCTAGATCATGTCCTGACGTCCTTGTCTGTATTATTGTCCAGGACATAGATTCAGTACACTCAAACCGTACGTAATTTGCATCCGGAGCTGTAACTTTATCACGAAAATATATGGATGAAACGAGCACTTGGCCTTCTTTTTTCACCTTTGTATGGTCACTGTTTGTTCATCACCTACCTTTGAAGGAATCTGATCATTACTTTAGTTACGCACCTCAATTTTAATTCGGATGCAGCCAGGTGACTGCAACTACCCTTGTGTGGTCTCTCTAGTGACCCCCACATGCTCTATTTCACATTGCTATGAGCAATCTGCCATCAAATAATCTGTCTTTTTGAAGGATACAGATTGGTCAGAAAAGTAGAAGCACCTACTGGGGCGAATACCGGGTGGTCCTTCTGAGATTCGCCACAAATTCAGTTAGCATTATATGGACATCAAGATCTACAGAAACATATATGTACCAATCAAAATAAACATGCCAATCATACAGGAAGTTAAGAGATGATACATAATTGTGCTAAGAAGTTTGCAAGCTGTAGGTAAGAACGTAAGTGTGAAGCAAAGGGCCATAGTAAAACTAAGCAGTGTCAAGTCAAAGAGTGACAACGTGCGAGCATTGAAGTACCCCTTCAATCCCAAGAACAAGAAGTGAGCGAAAGGAGAGAAAGCTTCTAGTCATGCATCCTCTGATTGACTTGGACGGTGATCAAGCAAAGCAATCGGATCTAGTTTATGTACAAATTAAGAAATTGAACCGATTTGTAGACAGAAACTAAACAAGCTCAACCAGTTGCTGATATAATAACTATTGCATCAAGAAGGCTTGATTAATCCTCAAAAATAATGTAAATGTACATTTAGAACGTACAAAGAAACCACCTATTTTGCCTTTTTCCGTGATTTTAGAATTTCTAACTGACCCAGGGATCAGAAAGATCTATGTACCTTGTTGCCTGATTTATCTAGTGAAACATCTGATCAAATGCATGTAACCCTGTTGGAATTGACATAACTGTACCAGTTGAGCACGCGTATTTAGAAAACATTACGGGCAATGGGACAAGTAATGTGATTGTTCAATGTGTGGTACTAATCACATTATTACTTTTGCTTCCACCATTATGTGCCCGCAAAAGCATAGGTGTTGATCAGTGACTTGTACTCTTCGTCCTCTGCACATCCTCTACTTGTAAGTACACTCACTAACCTGTCTGCACCCTCTGTGTCATTCTTCTCCTTGAAACTTGCCAGGAGACTCTCAACATTGGTGGGTCTTGGTTTCCATTTACTTGCACTTTTAACTGCTGTGGCTTTCTCCATGCATGACAAAGCTTCAGATATTTTATTTTCCTTCAGATAGGCCGTGGAAAGGATTTCCCAGGTGTTTGGCTTGGGGTTCCCACCTTTCTCAACAAATCGATTCAGAGTTTGCTCAGCTTTGACAACCAAACCTTCTCTAGCATACCATGCTAGTAAAATGTTCATAGTCTTAGGATCGAAACTAGAACTTTTGGATGCCCATTCCTCGTATAGAAGCTCAGCTCCCTCAATATCTCCTATTCTTACAAGGGCAGATAGTACCTCTTGGTAACCCAGGTTATGAATTGTAGGGAAAGTTGCCTTGTACCAGTTCCAAATTCGGTAAACATCTTCCTTCTTGCCAAGATGGCTATAGAGTGTGATGAGATAGTGAAAACACTTTTTATCCCGACCTGTTGTTCTCTTTTCAGCTTCTTTCAAGCATTCTTCTGCCTTCTCAGAGTTCCCAAGCTTAATATACATGCTAGCCAGTGTGGTATAAGTAGTCCAATTGGCAATAACAGACTCATCAGCAATCATCTGGCTAAATACTCGCTCCATTTCATCAGCGTCTTGTTTAGCTGCACAGCTCTTTATCCAAATGTTGTAAGTGCATACATCAAAGGAAACATTTCTTTCCTTCATCTCATCAATAATTGCCGACACTTCATCAGGCTCTCCAGCATCCACATAGAAATTCATCAGCACATTAAAAGGTAATGTGTCAGATGCAAATCCTTTTTTCCTCATTTGCTTAAATGTGTCTTCTGTTTTCTCTTTCATTATAGCTTGTGCGTAAACATTTAGAAGGGAACCATAAGTCCGCTTGTCCTTCAGGGCATCAGGAAGCTCCTCAAAGTATTTCTCAGCGTGTGAAACACCAAGCACTTTAGCAATCAGATCCAACTGGATTGCCATGTCACTTGATGAGAGCGGAAATCTATCTCTGCGCTCTGTCATCCAACCATAAACCTGTGCATGTCAAAGAAAACATTTAATGAGAACCAATAACAAAACTATCACTGTTACGCTTGGCCATCAGAAACCACATAGGTATGCAGCAAATTCTAATGCCTGGTCGATCGTCAATAAGCATTATCCCAGGGCGAGCAGCGAAACGATTTTTGAGAAGGGAATCAAGCTATTGTTTCCCAAGCCTATTTAGTGATCTTAGGCTGCTTGAACAATTGCTACTTCTCAATTCAGTCCCAAATTTATGAATAACAGGTGCATTGGCTGAAATCGAAGGGGAATTGGTCGTCGAGGGACGCCACGGAGGCGGATCACAGCAGCATAGGTACCTGGAGCGCGAGGTTGAACCTCCTGAACTTGCGGAGCTCCTTGGCGATGCGGCACAGCTCCCATTTGTCGAGCCGGCGCTCCCCCTCATCCCAGGCCCCCAGCGTGCGCCCGACGGGCCGCCCGCCGTGCCCCACCGCGATGCGCCGGTACAGGGTTCCCCACCGCAGCGGAGCACGACGCTCGTAGTCCACCGTCCCGTAGCTGTGCACCTTCGCCACCTGCTGCCCAGCAGCAGCCGCCTCCGATGCAGAAGACGACGGGGTGCTCGAGGAGGAGGAGGAAGCCGCGCACCTCACCGTCACTGAAACCGCCGCCGCGGCAACGCACGGACGCCGCTGCGTCGAGGGGCGTGCCGGGGTTAGGGGCGAGGAGGAGGTGACGAGGTGAAGAAGCATGGTGAGCGCGGCGAGGGAGGAGGGTGGCTTGCCGGCTTCAGTTGCGGATGAAGGAAAAGGATAAGAGTGGCGAGCTGGAGTGGGTTGGGCTGACGCTTTAAGATTCGTGTGCAAGAATCCGCATGATCTGGGCCCACAGCCATCAGCCTTTGCGTCTTCCCGCGCGGATTTGTATTGGTGGGCTGTGATCTGTTTACCATTGGGCCGCGGTTCGGCCTGTAAAATCCACGACGGCTCTTTCTACTTGGAAACCTGGTCCTAAGAAAAAAAGAAAATAAAAGAAAGAGTGCCTTTATTATTTTTTCAGGTCATTAAAGTGGAAACTGTTTGGTTTATTACCATTTTTTTCATTTCTACCACGTGTTTGAAAATTCAATACCGCGTTCACGTTAAGTAGGTATGTGTGGTCACGTCAATGACAACTTTTCTTTCTTCTCTCGATACATCTTTCTTTTCTCGCGCATCTTATTCCCTTCTCCACCCTCGGCTTCTCCGCGATGCACACCTAACCTTCACCACTTCATCATAGGTCCATCGGCTAGAAGCTCACTTCACAGCCCGCAACACGTAGATCCGTGTGTTACCACATTCTTAAGTGGAACACTACGCGTTGCAAGAATATGTAGGCCGCTTCAGCCGCCCCAAGATCTCACCATCTCTATCTACAAATGCCGCCGGCATTATCTCAGGTGAGAAATTCTAAACCGATTTGAAACTCGGGTCTCTTGGTGAAAGTTTTGATTGGAGTTGTACTTATGGCAGAATTCGACAATTCAAGTCGAAAGATTTTGAATCCAAGTAGAAGGGGGGGGATTCTTGGCATATGCTTTGGATCTGCGATGATGTTTTTTATGCAGATTGGAATTTAGGCAGTTACTAAAGAAAGATTTACCTCTTTCCTTGCTCATCTTATTCCCCTTCTCCACCCTCCGCTTCTCGACTACTCGTAGAGCCGTCAACCAGAAGCTTGCTATCTCCATTCTCCGACGTGAAACTCATATCTTTGGCGAAAGTTTCTATTAAGGTTGTAGTTATTGCGGATTTCAACATTTCAAGTGGTAGTTATTGCAGAATTCAACATTCCAAGAGAATAGTTTTCGAATTTGGGTCCAAGGGGAAATTTTTCGGAAGGATTGGATCTGACTCGAATGTTTTTTTTTTTGCAGGATGAAAGTTATAACGTGGAGTTGAAACTCGGATAATTACAAAAGATATTGCCTTATTCAGGTGGAAATATGGGATCTTGGATTGGAATTTGAAGACGGCCCTCACACAGGAAAGGAGAGGAGGTAAGTTTTCTAACTAGCGGTAAGTGTTCGTGCGTTGCTACGGTATTCAACCACAGGTTTTAGGGTTATCTTGTTTCTCATGCGAAGCAAGTCTAATGATCTAGGGGGGGGGATAGAGTATTTGTGTTATAACCAATTCAGTATTGATACAAAAAATATGCAGTTAGTTTTCTTTTGGATCAAATCTGCGTGCATCCTCCCGATATGTTGGTCATCCACATTTAAAAAATTCATGAACAAGATTTCATTTGAATGTAATCCTAATGGGACAAATAAATTTTGTGCCTATAGATGTAATCATTTTTGTTATCTAATGTTAATATGCTACCGCATTCCAACAAAGTTCCAGCCTTCGATTAGCACATTTCCATAACTTTTTGTTAATTTTTATTATGAAGACACATCCTCCACATGTGAGATAGGAACTTAGAATGTTTTCCAGGCGTTGTACCTTTTAAAAAAAAACTCAACCTGCGGGGTAAGATAGCCCTCGGGTATAAGACGACCAACAACCTGGGCCGGGCCTTAGATTGTGCTTTGGCGTGGTGGCAAACGAGGGGATTAGGAACTTATAATGTTTTCCAGGCGTTGTACCTTTATAAAAGAAATTCGACCTGCGGGGGGGTAAGATAGCCCCGAACATTTTTGCTAAGAGAAGATTACCAAGGACCTGGACGCTCCCACGGGGAGTCAAACTTCGTGAAGTGCTACTAAGACCATTTTACCGGTCCAGCTAGAGGCCCTTTCACGGTGTTGTACCTTATTGTATGTAATGGTTGATATTTTACAAGCAGATGGAAGTAAAACCACTATGACCAACTGACTATGAAACTGCTGCAAGCGTATAGCTAAAAAAAAAATCAACATACATCTTTCCTTGATATGGATTTAAGTCTGTAAATTGAATATAGTGTTCGACTCTGAAAAGTGCTTATCCTCTTCTGTCTCTCCACTGATTGATCAAGCAATAGAAGACGCACATGTAGTTCATCATCCAGATTCATCATTCATCTACTCGGCTTAGTCAATTGTCCAAAACCAATTTCCTTTATTTATTTGCGGTTAGCATAGTCAGACATCTCTCAACACATCATCTAAAAGCACACACTGCACACTCCCTCCAATTGCAAAGGCAGGTCATTTTTTTAGATAAAGGATAAAAATCCAACCTTTATATCCATAATTGGATATATATATAGCCAAAAAAATACATGAGTACTTAGACCCCCATGGGCGATGTAAAGTTCCTATAAAAATACTTGTGTTTAGTTTATAACCATGTTAAAGTTGCTGCAAGATTTTTTTCCTGCGCTTAGATTTGACTCAATTCGGCCTAGAGTAGTGGCAATGCCAAAAAAAAAGGGGGCATAACAGAATTCTGGCATGGAACCAAGTGCTGACGAAATTTAGGTCACTAGTGCCATGTCTGGTTGCACATATTACCAACCAACGCTCCAGCATTGTCTTGGCTCTAAGTGTCAAGAGACCTTGCAGTGCAGACACGCAGCCATGCTCGACAGAATAAGTAAGCTAACAACCACTTCAGCATCGACTGCAAACTGCAATATCAGTATATCACATACATAACTCTCTAACATCCTTCTTTTTTTTCATTTTCCTTCCATAAGACAGCATCGTTTCCATACAGAGATAATTTATAATCTCTCCATGAGCCATATGCCACAGGAACCAGCAATACCCGATCCAAAAGCATGCTACAGAGTTAGCTGAACAGACAGTTGCCACGTTGGTGGACGACCCACATTCTTATCTGGGAGATGACGGCACACACATGGTCAAAACCGCAAAATGCCCATCGGTGATCGGCAAATAAAGGCACCATGATCAAAGAACCTACAGAAAACTATTGCTATCGCATGCTCCTAAGTTGCTTGCTGATGGACCTGAGACTATGGTTGCTTGAGACGTCCCTCTCATCTAGCAACCCCATCCACGGAGGTGGAGCCGTGAGTTATTGAACTCAGCTGAGATGGTTGACAAAGAAGTTCTGCCTCTGCGTGTCGTGCATTTAGAGGAATATCCAGTAGCAAGTCTTGATCAGAATCGCCTTCGGCATACTGTGGAGGGGCCAACAAGGATAACTTTTCTGGGGGTAACATGAATAAGTTAAGTGCTCCTCCGGTGCAGGTTGAATCTTTGGTGGCATAGCCAGATTTTAGCATACATGAGCTTTTAAATGGAGGAGCCAAATCCTCAGATTTAAAAACTCTTTTAGGACTCACCATGGTACCCTCTAGTTCTGCATGTTCACAAGCAAAAGCAGATAAGAAACATTTGTGTCACTGACATAAAGAAATAGTGAAATAGGAATATACTCCGTGAGGAATTTTTTGGATGTCACATCTATGAACTTGATGCAAGTCAGGATCATCATAACTAAGATTGCTAACCTGTGTCACTCTCAATGTGGGTGCCATGGGATCTTTTGAGCAGTTTCATAGTGGACTTGGTAAAGCCTTTTAATCCACTGATGTTCTCCACTCCCCCGGTTGCCTTAATCTCCTTATCCTGAACAAAAGGAAATAAATAATCAGCCATGTACAAGCAAGCTTCCTGCTCAAGAATGAGAAGATAGTATATGGGTTTAATTTCACTGATTAGTCAAGAACTCAAGATACATATATGCTAACCATATCCAATGGTATTCTATGCAAATAATATCTACAGATCGATAACCTGAACAAAAAAAGAGCATCATAGTATGGATACCTCTAAATCTATTGAAACTAAAGGTGAATCAATGCTCTCCAGGATATGTTGATTTTCATAGTGAAGTTTATCCCTGCAAAACAGAAACACAGAAAAAAAAACTTAGATTGATTTTTTACCAAACTTACTTTAGCCAATACTGAATGAGCATAGAAAATAAAACCAATCCTCAAATGCACACTTATGCTAATAAGAACAGAACAAGTACAACACCTTATAGCATTATCTTCAATATGCAGCGGCGACCTCTTTGGTTTTGCAGTTGCATCATTTAAGTTGATTGCTGCCCTGTTTCCATGATGAGCAATAAACGAGGCAGACCCAGAATACGATTCACTTGTAATATATGATTTATTATCTGCAGGAATGGAGCTTGCTTCTGATTCATCCTCCAGTGATTTTGAGTTTGGGTGTCTTAGAAGCACACTTCCAGAGCCTATCTCAAAGGAGCCCACAGGAGTTTCACTATGGTATAGTAGGTCTTCCTGTGAGGATCCTGAAAGGTAATATCGCTGCTCTTCATGCATGATGGAGTTAAGATCTTTTGCAAGCTTTTCTACAGGTGAAGGCTTTGGCCGAGTGACACAACTCCTCTTTCTTGATGGCACTAGGGACTCCCATGCGTGTGATTGTGCTGAACCTGAGTTGGCAATATATCAGAGAGTCAACAATAACATTTGCAACCAAAAGAAGGTAATTTCTAGACTAAGTATGGCAAATATCACTTCAGAGACATGATAAAGGAAGACATGCTGTTGCGTATGATGCATCAAGTATCAATAGTTAATGAAACATTATATTCGCCAGATATTAGGCTCCATACCATCTGAACCCAATATGTAGATCGCAATCCTTCACAGTTACCTCTATGATAATAATGAGTAATAAATAGCTAATGGTTTATCAAATCACCATAAGTTCTGAACTTCTCATGAGCTCATAATTCTGGACTACACATAGAACAGGGAGTTTATACTAAAAAAATGTTCAGGTGGCATCAATGCGTTCATGAAAAACAAAGGATAAAAATCAGATCTGCATTACAACCTATCACATATATGATCTCTAAAGGGTAGCAGTAGAATAATAATATGAAGATGTCTAAACAAAATTTTAGTATTTTAAGCACAACTTCGTACACAAAGCATCCAAGAATGTACTTCTGCATAAAGTCCTTCTATCACTCATCTAAAATTGAATCCAGTCACATGCACAGACTCACAAAGGATGAGAGGCGACACAAATCATTTTACTAATCAACAACAATGTAGGCATTGAGATCACTGACCAGTCATTTCACTTGCATCAGCAGCACCATATGGCCCACAACTCTCAGAGTATGATAATGCAGATCCAGAACTAGACCGATAGCTTGGGTCAGCATCCCCCATCTTTCGGAAATTTTGACAAGAAAATGGTCCATTCTCCATTATGATGTGACTTGGTTTTTTCTTCTGTGACTTCGACTTTGATGTCGGTGGCTTCAGCTTGCTAACTCTAGGTTCATCATCATCAATATCATCCTTGCGATGCATTGGGGTGTAATTTGCCAATGAACCCTTCGTTCTCCATCTCGAACCACATGCATTGCAGAGCACCGGCTTATCTGGTGGCCCATTTCGCCAAAGGGGAGTACCTGTTCCAGCATTTCCCATGAGAAATCAATCAAAAATCGATACACAAAAATGTGAGCAGTGCACAAGTTCAGAGTTTAATGACAGTGTCACACTGCCAATAGGAATTGATATCACAATTCAATGTATGATGAAGAGATGGCACCATCAGGGTAGGGAACATAGAAAAAGGGTAAGAAAATATACACTATCAATGAATACATCAAGAAGACATCATGTAACTAAGCACATACTTACAGATTTAACATTTCAGATATTGTTTTCAGTGCCTCAATGGTTAGTTCAACTGTACAAGTATGTAGTTCTTAATCTGCTGTTCTACGCAATTGTCATATGGAATGCAGATAGCTTCAAAGGAGCATTTTGATGTAGTAAGCTAAAGAAGGTTCAGATCATATAATGCTGCTGACACAAGATGGGATAAGATTGTCTGAATTACACGGCAAACCAAAGTTTTCACTTCAATGGCACCCTGAAACTAAGCATTTCTGTAGCAGCAGCAGCAGCAGCAGCAGCAGCAAGTGAATTCTAAAGATCTGATTGCAGAAGCAAATGGTTATTTTCTTGTGGAATAGGAATCTGAACTGCATCTAATCTCTCGTTATTTGCAGAAGTTATCTAAGAAGCGCATACCAACCATAGTCAAACACAAGTCTAAAAGTGTTCCATGAGCATGGTATACTCTATTCCTCACGTTGGAAATTCTACAGGCAAAGGCCTCTGAAACCTCAACCGCGTGAACAGATTCCTCTAGAACGCTCCTGGCAGTTCAATGAATTCAGAGCAATAATAACCATCAACGAACGCATAAAAACACGGCAAAGATGAGCAATCCGAGTCCCAGATGCATAATTAGGGGAAATCATAACCCGTAAAGTACTACTTGCTGAGGAACAAAGGGGGAAACGGGAGAAAAACGAGAGAAAAAATAACAACAGGAAGAAAATTTCTAGCTTTTTATTCAAGAACGAGAGCTCACTTGTGACTCCGCAATGACGGCAGGGTCCTTGCTTCCCCATGATTCCCTCTGCTTCTCACCTCCCCACAGGCGAAGAAGAACGGAGCAGAGGAAAATCCCAACAAAACAAACACGGAAAAACAAAGAAGAGACAAGCAGTTCTGCTGTACAGATAAATTCTTGAGCAAAAGAAAGGGGAAAAAAATTATTCCTCTGTATGAATCTCGTCAAATCCAGAGGAGATTCCTGGGGGCAATTCCACAGCCCATAGAGTGCTCAAAAACCAAGTCCTGCTTGGTAAGTGTTCTTCTTTCTTCCTTCCTCTCCTCTCCTCTCCTCTCCTCTCTATTAGTTTTCCTATTGTTCTGTATCCGGTCTTTTAGAGAGAGGGTGGAGGAGAGAGAGAAAGAGAGGGGAAAGGGGTGGAGAAATAAGGGAGGAAGGAATGCAGCTGCAGCAGCCGGAGGGGGAGATTTACAAAGGCCGGGTGAAAGGCATTTGGGGGAGGAATCCAAAAGAAATATAGTTTAAAATCTGTATGTTTTTGTTAAATAGAGAGAGAAGCAATTAGGAACTAGGCAAAGTAGGAAAAGGGTATGAGGTAGAGAGGGAGGGGGGCAAAGCTTCTTTCTCTCTGGTATCTTTCGGCCTTTGGGGATTGCTGTGATTCCATTTCATTTCATTCGGTTTCATGATTATTCATGTGGATGTGACTAAGTTGAAGCTGAGGATATTTCCTTGCACTAATTAGTCAATTTGCTTACCCTTAAAGCCCTCCACTCTGGGTGCTATTAAAAGAATCTTTCTGCCTTGGGTCATTTGCATCATACCCCCTTGAGAAAGAGCACATGTTCAGTACTTCAGTCCAACAAAGCCGTGTAGTGGTACAACGTCTGATACGCCACACAAGCTCAACCAGGGATGGATTGTTGCATAATCAACTTGACACTGAAACCCCCTTTTTGATTGGGTAAAACATTTTCTCTTCAGCACAATGCAAGTTGTTGTGTGCACTTTAGGCAGACTATTGCAATAGTCCGTTACCAGGGAATGATAACTCTATGATATGCGAAAAACGCGGGAAACATACATACGAACTTTTTAAAATATATAACCGTCTCAATTAATTTATTTGTGCTCAATGTAGTTTGACCGTATCACATGGAACAGTTTAGGCATAAATTTATGAATGCGCTGCTACAAGAAACAAAGTTAGTTCTTCTTTTTCTAAAAGTAGGGTATGATTTTGAAGACATGTAATACATGCTACTTTATAAATATATAGGTGTCAATTCGTAAATAAGAGACGAAAACTTTATGCACATATAGATATAGGTGAAGAGACGAGGCATGGATGTGACACGAGGAAGGTGAAAGTTATCCTCCGAACGGTATTGTTCGTTGGATGAGCTAAAATTCAAGAAAGGCTAAGGGAGTATGGAGTGATGGGATGGCATAAGAGAGATGTAGAGCCCATGATTATGATGTTAAAGATGTATGAGTCACAAAAAGTGTAGGATCTATAGCGTTTGGGTTTCGAGTATGATGGGAGAGGAGGCCTGGGATAAGGACTTGAAATTTGGCACCTCTTTGAAATGAGAAGAAATTTTATTTGCGTTTGTTTTTTCTTTTACATGCAATTCAATTTGGATTTTTTTCATTCTTGATTATTCAAAGAATGGAAATGATTAAGGCAAAGAAAGCTAGGTGTTACTAATATAGAAATTTGTCTGGCATATTTGGAGGTCATCTCCCAACGGCTTAGCGTATAAACACAGGTTTGGTGAAGACAAACAGAGTGCGAAAGCACTCCAAGTTCCCAATATAGCGGGCGGCACAGGCCAGTCCAAAAGTTGTTTTAACGTGTTTGCCAGAAATAATAACTAGGTGATTCCCATACAATTCTGTGGGTGATCTTGCAAGTCAACTGTTGGATTGGCAAATGCGCAATGATATCTTGCCGTTTTTTTTCTCTAACATATTTGGAATTCCTGGTGCCATCCAGCATTTTACATCCAAGAGTCCAAGACAAGAGACTCTGCGCTGTATCAAATCCAACTAAGAACAGTCATACAAATTCCAAATCTGACCACATGAATGATCTCTTGTCAAACCACCTACTATCCGTTTTAACAAGGCATTAAATTCCGCTAGAATCCAGAGTTTGATATACAAGCGAATTTGTGTTTGGGTCGCGTGAATCTGAGTTTTTTGTAAGAACGCTTTCCACGCGCATCACTCAAATTAAGGTTGAATGAAAATCAAGCAAAAGTATTTGGCCGTTCAGTCACCCATTCGACGATAGCCACATCTTCACCACTAGAAAAGAACAGCGTTAACAAGAGGTCTGCGAGAGTACTAATGACTCAATCAGCTGACGTAGTTTTATACCAAAACAGCTCGCCAATATTCAAATCAGCAATAACGCAATCGAGACAAACGCTGCGTCAGAAATTAGGCGATTTACGTGCCAAGGAAAATAGGCATCGTCAAGGCAGGGTCACCACATGGGAGCCATACTTTAGCCCAGCCTTGCTACTAGTTATACCAAACAAATGGTTATTCCTAAATACACCAGTGGCCCTTAAACTTGTCCCGGTGTGTCATCTAGGTCCACGAACTCTCAAAATGCACATTAACGTCCCTAAACTTGCTAAACTATGTCATCTAGGTCCAAAATTCCAAAAATATCCCTATGTTGTTGAAATACACTGTACTGTCTTAATGTATAATTGCGTTATAGTACAATCAAATAAAGTTCTCTAAGTATTATGATAGAAACAACTGATTTGGTTAAAGAAATACTATAAAAAAATCATGCTCAATTTGAGGCCATGTCATCATGCGTAGGGGTATTTTTGGGACTTTGGACCTAGATGACACAGTTTAGCAAATTTAGGGACTCAAATATGCATTTTAAAAGTTTGGGGACCTAGATGACACCACGAGTTCAGAGACCGCTCGCGTATTTTACTCTTCCTAAATCGAATGCATCTAATATAATTTTAGAAAATGCCGGATTAAATATTAAATCCAATGGATGGATTTTCTCACAGAAAAAGAAATCCTAGGGATTATCTTCAGAAAAGAAATCCACAGAGAAAAAGAAATTCCAAAAATCTAACGGACTTTCCCCAAAAGAAAGAAACCTAATGCATTTTCCCCAAAATAACAAAATCCAGTGCTTTACAGTATTTACATAAACATAAGGCCCTTGTGTGAAAACGATCCAGCTTCAATATGAATCTCGCGTGTAATGGTTTAACGCTGACATAGGTAATCAGTTAAAGACTCCTGAGTAACTAAACTAGCTCTTGTATGAGTTTTTTGAGAAATAATTTAACTAGAGTAGGTGTTTATAAAAGTTTCCTACATTATAGATAGTTACTTCGATTCAAGAATTTGATAAAACATAGCTGTTCTGATCCCGCATTTCAGCGGTCATCACATATTTTTAGGACAAATTGGTATCATGAAAGGGGATGGTGAGAGACCATGAAAGGGTCCACAGGGAACTGAGATAGAGCGAGAATATTTGGTGTACATATTCATGTGGTGACCTAAGCATGCCCTTGTTCCTTCCTTTTTCTCTTTCCCTAGAGATAGGCTTGGCTTCGATGTGGTAGCTCTATTTTTTTTTTCTCTGTTGGGGGGATAAGAAACGGAGGGAGGCATAGTGGTGCCAACTCACCCCCCTCACCCCATCCCAAATGGAAAAGAAAATGCATGCCGAATGCTAGGGGGGGGGGACACCACAGAATTCTCGCAATCGCAATGCTTTCGTCGCCCCGGCACAGCACTCTGTGCGATCACCGGTTGATTAGCGCGGCATGATTAAGCTCTGTCCAAAAGGGTCCAATTTTCTTTAGTTCATCTTGTAACTCGAGTTAATTCGAAACTTACACCAATGGTGAACTGATTTTGTGACGGAGTAAATTTCGTTGGGTTGGACGGTTGGTGCATCCACGTACCTGATGTAATTCATATTTACTGTGACGTTGAGGTGTGAGTGAAACAAGCCCTTGCAGGAATGGTGGTTGTTCTTACGTGTACAGCAATTGCCCATCAATCAAGTGGCGGCAGTACGTACTGTATATTATTAGAGAAGCCTAAGATGAAGTCCTCAAGATCGAGCTGAACTCTAAAAATTGTAAAGCTAGCAATGTGTCGTCATCCATACCAAACATTCCCAAAGACTGCAAGCTTCGGTGAGTCGTTCTTTCCGGTCAGTTCTTCACATTTCCTTGCGTATAAGCAGGGAACTCCGGTTCCGCACTGATAGGGAAATCGCAGCTTTCTTTTCTTCGTGTTTTAGACAGCCTTATTATGCCAAGCGCCTGGTGTATACACTCACTCTCCCCTGGGATTCAGTAGCACGGAATGCTGCTTAGTGCTGAGAAAATGTGCAATGACTTGCAAATGCAGATCTGTCTGGGTTAACGCTGTATTTCACCTTCGGTGCTGTACGCCTGTACCTGAGTGAATTTTCAGGTACTTCACAGAATGGTGATGGTACTGATGCTCTTGTTGGGTTACCAGTAATGATTTGCAGCTGGTATTTATTTTGGTTGGTTGGGGCCGGGGCTATAGCTCTGCGGTTCACACTATGTCCATATTCTGACGCTGCGTATGCCAGAACCAAGCGAGCATCTGTATGTATTTGTCAAACAAAAAACTGAAGATTGTTGCCATGGATATCAATTAGCAATGTAGATATCAGCCAGAAGCTGGACACGCAAATCTGCCGTGCTGCCGCGAGAGAGCTCAGGCGCTAAGCAATTAACGCTTGCTACCATTTTGCGTAGATGGTGACTGACTCGGTGAAAGCGCTTGCTTGACACCGAGGCAGCAGCGACCTGTAGTGTCCGCGCTTCGGATCAAACGGGCTGTTGGCATCTACCCGTTCAACCTGCAACTCAGCAACTGCATTGTCTCGGACAAATTAGTACTACTAGACAGTTGGTGTAGAACCCATCTCAACCGGATAATTCCAGAAAAAAAAATGTCACAGAAGGTTCAACCACGGGCAACAACAGAAAAAAAAATACGTTTCTTTTGAAGATTATTATTAAAAAAGGAAGATAAGAATTTTTGCTCGCTGGAAGCCTGTGGCTCGCACGTGGGGCCCACGTCCAGGTGGGCCCCGCTGTGACATGCTGCTGATTAGATGGGTATGATGATATCCACCCACATGTAGCAGGAGTATTAGATTAGGCATCTCGATTTGCTGCCTGCGTTGGTTTGGCCTCGCTGTTGCCTCCTCCTGTATCTCTCTCCCTTTCACGGCGAGTGGTGCAGAGTGTCCGTGCGTGCGCTCCTCCCTCTTTTTGTAGTTTTATGTTGTCTCGCGGCTTCCCCTCTGGAATCACGATCAGCCGAGACGTAATGTTGCTTTTCAGGTCGATCGCACGGTACGGTCTCGTGCGGTCGACGGAGAGGAGAGGAGAGGAGAGGAGAGGAGAGAGGAGGTCGGGTTAGGGACCAGGGTTGGGGTTGTCGAGGTTGGGGAGGAGGACCGGACTCTAAGGGTGCGTTTGATTGAGTGGATGGATGGGACAAAGAGGGATGGGATGAACTCATCCATTTTTTTGACGTGTTTGGTTGGATGGATGGCCTTGACACTAAGGGTATATTCCTTGAAGATGCTGGATGAACCCATCCCACCGAATCGAGCGGATCTGGGCGGCAACGTCATCCCTCATCCCCGTCACCTCCCGTGACCTCCCCCGTCTCGCCCGACTCCACCCCGTCGTCGTCGATCCGCCCCCGCCTAGATCCGGTGCCGCCGCCCCGCCGCCGCGGGATCCACACCGCCACCTCGCCCCCACCACTCCACCGTCGTCGCCGTCCTCGTGCCCGTCTCCACCCCGCCGCCATCGGTTCGCCGCCGCCTAACCCTCCTCGGTAGCTTACGCGGCACGGGGACCCCATCATCCTCCTCTCCGCCCCTGCGGCGGCGGCGCTTGCTGGGGAGGTGCCCCATGGTGCGGCGATGCGCGGAGTGGGGCTGCTGCCATGAGCGGCCGCCGCCGTCGTCTAGGCGGGCGGCGACAATGGCGTGGAGGGAGCGGAGCTCGCCAGCGTGGGCCACCGTGAAGCGATGCACCTCGAGCTGCCGTGGCGGCGGCGAGACTCCGACCACCGTAGGATTGTGCAATATTTGTTGTACATGTTCATCCATCCAACCAAACAAAGTACGGGATGATCACATCCATGTTTCGTCCCTCCAATCAAACAGAAATTATGGATGACACTGTCCCTCGAACCAAACACGTCATAGGGATGAACTCATCCCAGATAGCATGGATGGGATGATCCCATCCAACCTTGATCCTCAACCAAACACACCCTAAAAAATGGTCGGGGGCGGCGGCCGGTCCGGCGGCGGTTTTGGGCGGAGGAGAGGCGGTGGGGACGCCGCCAACTGGACGGCGGAGGACATCCGGTGGGCAGGGTTAACGATGGGGGCGACAATCGGAGAGGTTAGGAAGGACGGAGCCACGGGCGGGAGGAGGGCGCCGGCACGGCGGCGAGGTCGCCGCCGGCCGCGGGGCGGTGTGGGAGGTGGGGAAGGCGGGGGCAAGTTCTAAACTTGCGATCGATCCCAAACTAAATGGCCCCAGCCGCCGATCTGGTTGATCATCTGAACCAACCGAAGCTGGTTGCTGGGCCGCGGCGCCTGCAGGCTGCAGCGTCCGCACGCGCCACCACATTGATGGCGTGCGTCCCAGTTGCCTCCACGTCATGCGAGTACAGTCGTGTAGCCAAGCCAATCCGATCTTTCAAAAACAGAAAAGGGACACAGAAGGCAAGCCGAGCCAGATCCTACACGAATCACCGTGTAAAAGCAGCAGACTCGTGAGAAGTGAGTCATTTTGTGCGCGCGTTAGTTGTCTCTCACTGGAGAGAGAGAGTGCGTGTGTGTCTAGACTAGGGATGGTGCCAAAAGTTACCGGTCACCACAAAGCACAAGTTCGGTTCGCCCTCCCGTCCCCGGCGACCACATATATACAGAGCACCTGGACACTCCGATTTTTTATTTTCATTTCGACACTCCGAATTATGCAGGCCAGAATGATACTCCCCCGAGTTTATAATCAAAGCGGCATCAAAACTGGGTGGATCGGCGGCGGAAGCCAGCAGCCACCGACCAAATGAATGATGGTGGACGGGCACGGAGGCCGGGTCTGGGTGGGGCCAGCCAGAGCGAGTGGGCAGTGGCAGCAGTAGTTAGCCGGTGGGCCCGGTCGGGTCCCTATCCTTTGATCCTGGCAACTAGAGGAGAGGAGAACCAGTGTCAGCTACTGTTTTTTTTTTTGAAAATAACAGTGTCAGCTACTGTTACGGCCGCGTCCCTATCCTCTCCCTGTCCTAACCTCCTACAGACGACGACCTCCCGACGAACCGAGGCGCTGATCGCCCGTCCACCGGCGACTCGAGTGGGCTAGTTATCGCTAGCCCAGCGCCAGATGATGCCTCGTGTCGGCGTCGCACGGGACGAGAAGCCAAGGCTCACGGCTCCCGCGTGCGGTCTAGGCAGAATTCTCATTCATTTCTGTGAGCGCCGGGTTCAAGCCATGCCTGGCCGCGTCCGCCGAGCATCTCGCCTCGTTGGTCTCGCACTCTCGCATGTCTGTGCAGCAGGAATGCTGCCAGCCTGCCGTGCCACCGAATATGAGTGCCAAAGCGGGGCTGCAGTGGCTAGAAAAGACATATCTTAAGTTTATATGCCTTATTAAATGGAGAAAGTTTGCATCCAGCACGTACTCCTGCTGACTAATAAAGTCTGAAAACTCTGTCTCAAAAAATAAAAAAAGATTGAGCAATTTGTTGCAAGATTGCTATCTACCCGTTCGGCTGGCTGGTGACCGGTGCGGATTCATTCTGACAGAAAAATACTACAGTCTGATTGGTGACAGATAGCTGATGTTGATTCGTTATGAGAGAAAAATATTGTTGGCTGATGCTGATAAGCCAGACGAACGGGCCGAGTCCTCCCCCGTTCATTTTTCCTGTTCGAAGATGTTACGGAAACTTTCACCTAAAATAGCGGTCCCTTGAAGCTGTGATTTGGGAGTTGGGATCTGGGGAGGAATCCATCTAGATTTACAGGTAGCACTGAATGCCAAGACGTCTAAAAAAAGATATATCATATGTAACACACAGACTGACTGAACGCATCTTCACTGTTGGCAGTTAGTGGTCCTGTGACAGAAATCCGAGTGTTTCTCTGTCCTCAAGGACAGCCGGGCCAATTCAGTGAAAGAATGTCAGGGTCTCTCATATTCCCATGTGCAAACACCTTCGACTCTTTCACCTACAGAAAATGTGCAGGCAGAGAGGAAGAGAGTAAATTCTTGACAGAAGAGGAAATAATCTGATGGTGTTGCAGGTACTGCAAGATCCCGAATTTAGTTACTAGTTACCGTACCAGGGAAAGTGGAGGAATTTGGGGTTGAAGTTTTACTCTGGAGAATCCATCCACAGCAAACAAGCACTTGTACCCACTAATGGAGTGGTGTTCACTGTTTCATATATAAGGCATAAGAGATAGACCATTAAAGCATCTCGATGTGAAATCCATATCAAATATATCAAAAGCACAGAAGCTGCTCAGATCATTCAAAAACTTGTTAGGCATCCAAAATGACTGAATGGTTGATTTTAACAAACTATTAAACTCACTTCAGTAGATAGGTGAAATTTCTTTCCTGAAATTCTTCAATGGAAATTTCTTCCTCCTTAGAATATCTGCCACAAAAAAAAGATTGATAATGCAAAAATAAAACTGTGTGGGAAGTTTGATGTAAAGTGATGAAAGCTTAGAAATAATGGTAACAGAATTGAAGGATGAAAAGAATGCATAGTAATCCAAACATGAAAACAAAGACAGACGCGTCAGCAATTCACCCATTCTCCATTGACTTATAGAAGACCAACCGAAAGTAACCAGTTCAGTGCTTCCATATATATCGAATTAATATGCAAATATTTCCAAATAACACAATGCAATTAAAATGTCTAAAAAATAAATCCTATACAGAGTACTATATATATACTAGT
>OAMR01000659.1:702507-728071 GCA_900205405.1 Echinochloa crus-galli
GCAGCCACCGACCAAATGAATGATGGTGGACGGGCACGGAGGCCGGGTCTGGGTGGGGCCAGCCAGAGCGAGTGGGCAGTGGCAGCAGTAGTTAGCCGGTGGGCCCGGCCGGGTCCCTATCCTTGACCCTGGCAACTGGAGGAGAGGAGAAGGAGAACCAGTGTCAGCTACTGTTAATGTCTGGCTTTGCTTTCGGCTGCCTTGTCCCTTGCGGCCATAACCTCTCCCTGTCCTAACCTCCTAGTATAGACGACGACCTCCCATCCATTGCGAGTTCCCGACGAGCCGCGGCGCGGATCGCCCGTCCACCGGCGACTCGAGTGGGCTAGTTATCGCTAGCCCAGCGCCAGATGATGCCTCGTGTCGGCGTCGCACGGGACGAGAAGCCAAGGCTCACGGCTCCCGCGTGCGGTCTAGGCAGAATTCTCATTCATTTCTGTGAGCGCCGGGTTCAAGCCATGCCTGGCCGCGTCCGCCGAGCATCTCGCCTCGTTGGTCTCGCACTCTCGCATGTCTGTGCAGCAGGAATGCTGCCAGCCTGCCGTGCCACCGAATATGAGTGCCAAAGCGGGGCTGCAGTGGCTAGAAAAGACATATCTTAAGTTTATATACCTTATTAAATGGAGAAAGTTTGCATCCAGCACGTACTCCTGCTGACTAATAAAGTCTGAAAACTCTGTCTCAAAAAATAAAAAAAGATTGAGCAATTTGTTGCAAGATTGCTATCTACCCGTTCGGCTGGCTGGTGACCGGTGCGGATTCATTCTGACAGAAAAATACTACAGTCTGATTGGTGACAGATAGCTGATGTTGATTCGTTATGAGAGAAAAATATTGTTGGCTGATGCTGATAAGCCAGACGAACGGGCCGAGTCCTCCCCCGTTCATTTTTCCTGTTCGAAGATGTTACGGAAACTTTCACCTAAAACAGCAGTCCCTTAGAAGCTGTGGTTTGGGAGTTGGGATCTGGGGAGGAATCCATCTAGATTTACAGGTAGCACTGAATGCCAAGACGTCTAAAAAAAGATATATCATATGTAACACACAGACTGACTGAACGCATCTTCACTGTTGGCAGTTAGTGGTCCTGTGACAGAAATCTGAGTGTTTCTCTGTCCTCAAGGACAGCCGGGCCAATTCAGTGAAAGAATGTCAGGGTCTCTCATATTCCCATGTGCAAACACCTTCGACTCTTTCACCTACAGAAAATGTGCAGGCAGAGAGGAAGAGAGTAAATTCTTGACAGAAGAGGAAATAATCTGATGGTGTTGCAGGTACTGCAAGATCCCGAATTTAGTTACTAGTTACCGTACCAGGGAAAGTGGAGGAAATGAGCTAGTTACCGTACCAGGGAAAGTGGAGGAATTTGGGGTTGAAGTTTTACTCTGGAGAATCCATCCACAGCAAACAAGCACCTGTACCCACTAATGGAGCGGTGTTCACTGTTTCATATATACGGGATAAGAGATAGAGCATTAAAGCATCACGATGTGAAATCCATATCAAATATATCAAAAGCACAGAAGCTGCTCAGAGCATTCAAAAACTTGTTAGGTGTCCAAAATGACTGAATGGTTGATTTTAACAAACTATTAAACTCACTTCAGTAGATAGGTGAAATTTATTTCCTGATATTCTTCAATGGAAATTTCTTCCTCCTTAGAATATCTGCCACAAAAAAAAGATTGATAATGCAAAAATAAAACTGTGTGGGAAGTTTGATGTAAAGTGATGAAAGCTTAGAAATAATGGTAACAGAATTGAAGGATGAAAAGAATGCATAGTAATCCAAACATGAAAACAAAGACAGACGCGTCAGCAATTCACCCATTCACCATCGACTTATAGAAGACCAACCCGAAAGTAATCAGTTCAGTGCTTCCATATATATCGAATTAATATGCAAATATTTCCAAATAACACAATGCAATTAAAATGTCTAAAAACTAAATACTATACGGAGTACAACTTAAATATGAGTATAGCACTAGCTTCAACCTCTTATAATTAAGGATGGCAGTGTTCGACCTATGGCTATGCTGGGGCAAAAACATTAACATCTATTGTCTGTCTATGTGAAGTTTTATTACCCAGTCAGACTCCAGAATGTAAATAAAACTGGACTATTGCAGAAAGTCTACGCTCAATAAGAGTTGGGAAAACTCTATGCTGGGCCATACAAGGCAGAATTATTATGCAGGGAGTGAGGCTCAAGGTATATATTTTTGCCAAATATAGCGAAAGTTAGTTGGCAAAGAAAGGTAAGGCCGAGAGTATGCTAGTCAGAGAGTAGCAAATAGACATGCCTGATTCAGTATTCTAATAATAGCATCCTACAATGACCACTACTGAGAGAATACTAATAAAACCAGTAGCACTTAAAAGTCGCCTGATGGTCCAAAATTAACAGTACAGAAAGAAAAGACTAGTGGAATGATAAGAAGTTTTTTCTTGATAAGAACCAACAGTGAACTTTGCCATATAGGAGCATACCTCCAAGGGTATTCATTTTCACAGAAACGAGAAACCCCACTCATCGCGGTGAAGGCATCAATATGTACCTTCTTTTCCTTCACTGAAGAATCTGGTAATAGAGGAATGCAAAGAACAATGACTAGTGGTATCTGCCAATAAAGGAGACCTATTGTCCACATACCCCATAATCATAGTAGAGGCCATTAAGAGTATATAGCCGTTCAATTTGTCACTTTGTGCTTGTAATCATTCAAACTTAAGTTACCTTTTTAATAAAAAGAGGCACCTAAGCCATATGTAGTTTCACTATGGACACAAGTGTTGTAGTTTTCATGCGTTCCATGTTAGTCATATAGCCCTCACCTGCTTCATGTAGAGCCTTCAGAGCATAGCCACCAGGATAATTGTTGTAGGATGCCATGAAAGTCACAGCAGAATATCCTAGACTACAGGAATCATATATGAGTTATTGATGCTAAATACATCATGCTATTCCAAAAACAGTTAACACACTGTAATCATCAAGGCATAAATATTCTACCTGACAAGAAAGGCGCCAAGCATTAGAATATAAAGTAAGTTCCACCCAGCTTTCTTTCGGTTATTATATCTAGAAATGATGAATAAAAACAAATATTAGTGCTATGAATGGAGGTATAAAAATGATGCTAACATTCCCAGATTGAATTTGTAATTGTTGAAATGGTATGGAATAGATAAGATAGTGGCGCACAGTCTGCTAGCTGCTAGTGAAGCAGATACATTAAACATGGGAATTGAGCCAATTATGAAACGAAGTTCCTGAAACATAAAAGATAACAATCATCATGTGCAATATTGGCCTAGTGGATTTCAGATATATGAATCAGACATCCACAGATGAAGAAATACCTTATGTGGAAGTTTTGAATAGAGAACAACAAATAAGAAGACCGGAAGCACGTATGGTACTATCCTTCTATCAAGAAGGGCGCCAACCTGAAAGTAAACTAATAAGGCTTCATCAGATACATCCCTGGTAAAACAATCAGTAAAACAGTAATGCCTTACAAGACCTCGAATCTCAACTAGCTAGTTCATCAGAATTTAGAAATAAATAAGTGCTTTTATAAGTCCAACACAATGCGAATCAGGCCTAAGAAAAGTAGAGAACGCCATCCTTTTGAACATAGTTAGCAGTAAAAAATCCATGGGTTGCCCTTATAACATGTATAACCCCTTAAAATTTCTAACTACCTTAAAGTACAATTGGAAATGGAAAATATGACTTTTATCATTATCATATCATCCTTTAGGTTTTATACTTATATGGCGACATCAAATCTGAAAAGAAAAGGTACCTAGGGCCATGAAAAATGATGCACGAATATTCAAAAAACACTATGTTCTAAGGTCACTCAAAACTCAAACAGCGGATCATATGATAGCTCTAGCCAGATAAAATCTGTCTTACCATGCAAAGAGGGTACGCCACAAGCATGGAGCGCGGAAGTGCTGATGTAAAGTACCAATGAATTGAATGAGTCTAAAGCTTAGTGAAGGAGAACATCAGTGCCAGTGGGATAATACGGATGTTCCCCCAGTACAAATCTAAGGGAATAAGATTTGAAAGAGACTTTGTATTATGTTTTGTTTGTAAATGCACATTGAATAGAACGCTCAGCACAGAGAGAAGAGTAACATAATGGAAGAGGATCAGATTAGATATTTGGGAGGAAAGAAATTTAAGTGTAGTTTAACAAAAGCATAAAGGATACACCCCATTCTGAACTTCGATTCAGAACTGAATTAAACCAGAGAACTTCAAACTCTGGCCACAGGATTCGACGCCACATTATAGAGTCAATTAGCACCGTAAATCCTGAAAAAATATTGATAAGGCAGCCAATATTTTCTTAAAGGTTTTTGAGGCAATTCTATTACATAATATACAAGGTAACACAAAGAAACATACCGATGCATATCAGGGCAGTGCTTACACAATATTTTACTGCTTCCAATAGAGAAACAGACCTGTTCTGTAAATAGCATAGTCAAAATTCATATACTAGAGCAACATGGCACCAACCGTACAGAATGCATATAGAAATAAAAACATGGTGTACGGATTATTCTTATAGCAGACAAGAGTAGGACATTACTTCAACACTGTAGTGACCCTACAACTTCTCAAGATCATTGCAAATAAGAATGGCAGACCTTGGATATAAATTCTGAGTGGGGCAGTCTTGAATATTCATTGCATAAGTCGGTACTTTTAGCAAGAAATGGTGGCAACTTATACTTGCATGAGCAATTTGCAAATTCAGGGAGGGGGCGTGGGTAGCCATGCTCCGCGCATGTATAACAAGACGTGCTGACTCACTACATGAACACAGCATGTGAGGTGCTGAACGACTGGAAACTAAAAGCTGGACTTGAATCACTATGAGCAAAGCTCCTTTGGAACCTGACTCAAGCAATCTAAACAACACATTCATCAGTTAAGGATTTTTGGCATTGTTATTGCACATAGACATAGCCCAGAGACAATTGAAAGAGAATATAATTTGGACTCTCACTTTTACCAGTATATATAAAAACAAGAAGCTGGTAATTTTTACAACTAGATCAGATACTTCTGGTTCAGGGTAGAAACTAAAAACCACCAAGATCTTTCAGAAGACCCCTAGAATCATTCCTCCTGTATTTTCTGAGGGTTGGACCTTCCAGTTCATGATCATGGGCAACTCATTTCAATTCATATTCATACCATCTAAATGTTTCCCAATCAGGACTAGACTTCTGTTTCTGCTATATAGTGGTGGTCCAACCGGGTTCACTTCTAGGCAAACTAAATACTTTCAAACTGCCAGTTACAAAATAAGTTGTTTTGTAGGAAATTTTAGGAATCTAGATCTTAAACATATAAAATCCCCTAATAAAATCCTTCTGAACAACAGTAACAATTCCTGTACAATAATAAAACTATATTGAAATACAAGTAAAACTGTAGAAACAAGCAAACTATGTGATGAAATGAAATAGCTTGGAAGTCTGGAAGGCCAGGGACTCACCAGCAAAAGTGCAAGCCCTATTGGGCCAAGAAGAAGAATTATATCGCATCTAAAAACAACTGCTGCAACAATCTGCAAGAAAATGACACATAGTTTGGTATAATTTAATTGTATAAAAAATGCAATGCTTTTCCCTGATGCTTGGTGCTGAAACTAGAATTACATATCAATTTGGTGCTGAAACTAATACTTAAATCTCAATTTGGTGCTGAAATTTGAAATTGGTGCAATTGTGCCATGTCCAGAACTTTAGATTGTGTGTGTGTGCCAACTTATATTTTGAAAACAAGAAACCATATGATAAAGTTGGGAAACAAGGCCAATTTTTCAAAAATTGTGAAAACAGCAACATTCAAATTCAAAGAGTGTTTTTGGTAAGGCATACCAGAGCTTGTAATGTACACAGATTGCTTCCCTTAAGCCATAAAGAGTATGCCAAGTTGACTGCATGCCATAAACCATAGGAGAGTCACATTTTGTTTCTTTTTTTGCAAACTACAAATTAGATTTTCATTGTTGAAAAAAACTTGACAGTATGCCCTGTGCTTACCTAAAGCTAAAGCAAAGATATTTGGAAGCGGACGGCTTGAGTAGAACAGCAAGTGAAACTGGATAGCAGTTAGTACCACAAAGAACACTTCAGCCTGATGACCAAACTTCCTTTTTACCTGCTTGTTAGAAGAAAGCCAATCAAACCATGATCTCCAAGTGTAGAAGTACCAGGAATCGAGTATAAACTCTTAAATAGAAAAAAGTTACCACGGTAGATAGAACCATCTAATTAAAAACAATGCATGCCAAAATGATATATGCCCCAATCCAACAGGAAAAAAAACTGACTAGGATTTATAGAGACCAGAGTATTGCTGCATGATCCTCCAGATAAGTGAACCACACATCTACAACACATCATCCACTAATGAACCACTACAGCAGGCTTAATTAAATTTGGTTCATGGTATTAAAAATCTGCATATATTATATTCAAATTTTGCAAGCAAGATTCATTTACTAGTGTTAATTCTTTATCATCTTTCTGTGAGCTGTTTGCGTGCCTGGCATTACTTATGTCTTATTCATTTTCAGTAAACCACTATGCTTTCAGAATATGAATAACAACAGAAAGCTGCAAGTGGTAAAGCACTGGCAGTATCCAGTGTCAGATATAACAATAGATGAAAGGAAAAGTACCTGAACTCGGAGAAGTCTCAAACTCAGCAAAGTAACACAACTCAATAGTAATCGAACTACAAAAGCAAACAGAAAAAAAAAAATCAGTCTACCAAAACTGCACCCATGAGAAGTTATACATCAAATAGAATAAACATCCAAGGAACATATGTACCAAGCTTTAATGATCACCTGTAAGAAGACTATAAAACTTTGGAACATGAAGTAAATGCATTACAAAGACTGCCGGTGATGAGAGAATAGAGATAACAAATGCTCCTGAAAATATTGACAGTGCATCATGTTAATGTGATAATGTTATGTCAAGACTACAAGGTCAGCAACCTAAAAATCCACATATGAATATCTTGTTTCGTCTTGGAGCTGAAAGCAGGCGGTAGGCTATATGAATCAATAGTCAAAGATTAATCATTTGAAGAAATATTATTTTCATAGTGCACAAATCGCAGGTTTCATGCCAACATGAACTTTACCTATAAAAGTTCGAGGAACAACTCCAGGAAATTCCAAATGATCATACTACAGAAAACCATAAAAATACATAGTAAAAATCAATTAATAAAGACCATGACTTTATACTAAATCAAATTTGGAGTTTTGTTAGCATCGCATTACCTTCTCGATGTGATAGGTGTGATAAAGAATATCATGCATGGCCTACAAAATAAATGGATCATGTGATTAGATTAGCTCGACCAGCAGAAATGGATGAAAGTAGAAGTGCACCCTCAAAAGCCATAGACAAGGTAAAAATATTCTATCAGATGAAGGGAAAAAATGTAAGAATCCATGTTGCTAAACTATATATGCAACTAAAGTTTTCTAAGTTACAGGACCCATGGTTGTGTAAAAGAAACATAAATTGACATTTGATAATGGGAAACACTAGACATTTGCGCAGAACATGAGAATAATTGCAGACCAACAGATATACGACTCATTTCAAAGAACGCCTGCATTTTCTGCCATGGCAGTGCCTTAAGTCATAAGTTCATCTGCAACAATGCTCTAAAAAGTCTAGCAACTGCGGTGGTAAATAAAATCTAATTGAATCCATTGGTGTTAGCTAGTACCATCTAAAGTTCACCCTCTCCATCAGCAAGCAACACATACTACAAAAGCTTCTGAGCTCGACAAATTAGCAATTATTCATATTCCAGCATCTGACACGTCTAGTTAAGAGTGAACACAGCTAGTTGCACAGAACATCGGTGACTGCCCAGAAAATGGGGGCTCCCTACTGCTCGCGGGATGAATAGCAGTACCCAATAATCAAGTTTAGGGGTTAAGCAGCCCAGCAAATCAGGGTGGGCAGGGACGACCCAGCAAAGCAGCGGCACGGGTGCAACGGCGGCTGCGTCGAGTATGAGGCACGCCGGGCGGGGGCCGGAGAATGAGAAGACGAGTATGCAGCCAATTCAGGTCACTATCCTAATGCAGCGACGATACTGCGACCAAATTACGATGCAGCGGGGGCGAGGCAAACAAGAGAGGGAGCATAGGTTGGAACCTGCACGTTGAAGCTCTCCTCCACCTTGGTGTAGGGCGCCATGACGGCGTAGAACGCCGCGATCGATCCGAGCATGAGGTCCCACCCCCATCCTGCGAGCCAGCCGCCGCTGCTGGCAGCGGCGGGCTTGGGTCGAGGCATGGGCTAGAGCGGGCGCAGGAGCCAGGCAGGAGCGGAGTTCCGACTGAGCACCGGCGGGCGGAGGATCCGGCACTCCGGCAGAGACAGGGAGCAAAGCGGCGGCGTTGTCTCGGGCCTCGGCGGCGTCCCGTCGCGTGCGAGGACGAGGAATTGGTGGCAGGCCGTGTTGGGCTACTTTCTTTAGGCCTGGCCCAACAAAAGTAAACGGCCCGCCCAGGCAATTGTAGTCTTGCGGCCATTGAGTTGCTTTGTCAAATTCAGCTCAAGGGCTTCCTATTCTGAACTCGAGCGCCTTCGGCCTCCTTATTCTCGCCATTTGAGCTAAGCTATGATGATGTATCTGGGCATAGAGATGTCCCGAGAGGAAGGCCGGCGGAGGAACATGAAGCTCCATTTTGCGTGAGGAAGAGGGCCAAGGAAGAAGCACAATAGCATTTTGGTGAAAGAAGAATTCTATTGAATGGAAGTTTGTAAATCTCATATATATGCTAAAATATTGAGTTCGTTCGTTCAAAAAAAATAAAATATTGAGTTCAGTTGTGCACAATTCTATTGAAATACTGTATCTCTTTTGTCGCAGTTCTACAATGGAATCGGTTATGTTTTTGTTGCATATTCAAATGAATTCAGAGGTCACCTAACCTTTATATCAAATAAGCTTTTACCTTCCCGATGCAGTCAGTCATGCATGTGTCATGACATGCACGAACAAATGGAAGTTTGTCTGAGAGCTCATGTTCGTTTACTTGCAGCAACTGCTGCGGTGCAGTTTCGCAATCATTAGCAGCTGCACGCATGATGAGCAAGGAGCTGCCTTGGCAGTACAATTAACCAGCAGGTGAATACAAATGTTTGCACTGCCAACAGCAGCAAGGTGGCCTGGCCTCGCTTTCTGTGCCTTACATGCATGGCAGCCATGTCTAAAGGCTTTAAGCAGGCACGCGTACCGTTTCTAACAGCATCACAGATGTTCTGACCGACTGACCCATCATGCATGTAAACCAAAATCACCTGTAGAATTTGATCGATGGACAGTGCAGCTACTGCTGATTCATTGATAGCTAGCTTTCTACAAATGTGCGTCCACAGAGCAATATCTTGGTGCATCGATCCATATATCACAGATAGCATTGCTCCATGCAAATAGCTTTATCAGATGCACAGGGACAAGAATATTAACCTGCTGTCTACGCATCAGGCTCTCAGGTTGCTACTCGATCAGATCGATCGATCGACCATGCATTGCATGCGGTATGTATATTGGGCGGCAGGTGGTTTAAAGCTCTGCATGCCTGCATGCAAGCGCTCGTCGATCTGCTAGAGCGAGGTGAAGGCGCAGCTGCCGGTGTGGTCGCCGGCGCCGTCGGCGTCGTCGCTGCAGGGGGAGTGGGTGTGGCGGCCCTCGTAGGTGGTGATCACCATGCGGCAGTCCTCCGACAGCCGCTCCACTCGCTTCTTCACGCGGCAGTTGCTGTGGGTGCACCGGTAGTAGCTCCTGCACGCATGCAAATGACATAATATAAGGTCTGATCAGCAAACTGAAACCGTAAATTATGGGTGTTCACGATTTTGATCTAGAAGTAGCGCATGTATATTATTGTCTTTTATTTTTTGATAAGGGAAATTTTATTAATCTTAGACAGATACATCGAGATGATACAAATGTGCTAAGAGCCTAAAACTATTTCCGGCCTCTGCATAGCTAGGATACACACAGCCAAAAAGAATAAATAAAATAGATATGACAACGTATATCTAGACACAAAAAAACAACGCACGACTTAATCTTCTATTGCTTACACCATCCTATCGGACGCCTGGGCTACAAAAAAGACTCTAAAAAGCAACATCTTCAACAAGAAATGGTACGCACACGCACCATCGTTGCCATGTTCCAACCAATCAAGACCGGACCATCGGTTTTCATCTTAGAGAACGATTCTTGGAGCCCCAAACAGTGACTTCAACAAGATCATTGCTATATACAACCAATTAAGGTCAGACCTAGAGATTTCTCTCCGGAGCCAATGAATCAATATCCAAAACGTGATTCCACGGTGTTGCCTCCTCCTCCTCCTTTCTGAGCTAATACTACTATATTACCCAGCCTTAGCCAACTATGATCGGCCGCAATCTCTCATCATCCCGTGAAGACTATGCTACGAAGCGACCAATAGGCACACACACAAAGTCCGTAAGATCCACTTCGGAGCACGCGATGCCGTAAGTCGACACCAAGGTGACTCTGATATCTAGGATCATATGGAAAGTACTAACTATTTATGAAGAAGATGTCGTGGGCAGTAATTTACCAATATCCAATATCGCTGCCAAATCCAAAACTTAGATCTAGTCGATGTAGTGGCCAACTGTCGATGAAGATCCTTCATGCACGACCTGCGTGGCTGCTACCGCCACCGCCGGAGTCCGCACCGTGTCACGAGCCATCGACCGAGATAGATCGTCTTCACGCGGACGGAGTCGTCGCCGGTGAGCACGCTGCCTGGTCAGTCACCCTGCCGTCGTCCTCCTTACGGTTGCCGGACTTCCGACGTTTCACTTGGACGACGGCGAGGGAGGAAGGAGAGGAGGAACGGCCGGTGGCGCTTCGAGGAAAGCCGCCCGTGTCGCCGCGGGGGCAACGAGGGGGCGAGATCCTATTTTTGCGGGGGCGCCAACGAAATCCTATTATTGTCTTTTATAGAAACAACTTTAGATGTAGGAAGTTAGATGAATATAGCTCTTGAGGTCTCTCAAGATCCATGCACAAGCGCATCGTCGTCAAACTGTATGTATCAGCTTTTTTGTTCAAATTTAGTGCCTCTTAAATCCGAAATTCGAGCATGCAGCTGGTAACGAAACGGCTGGAAATTTATCTTGCTCACCCATTACCATTGTCAAATGATTTTTTTATTACTAACACCATTGTGTAATACCACCAAAAATATGTTTGTTAGTCCCTCTCTAAATTGAAGTCATTTTAGCTTTATTCTAAGTTAAACTTATCTAACTTTGATCAAGTTTATAGAAAATATATATACCAACATCGCATCACCATAAAAATTGGTTGCAGGCCGTGTTGGGCTACTTTCTTTAGGCCTGGCCCAACAAAAGTAAACGGCCCAGGAAATTGTAGCCCTGCGGCCATTGAGTTGCTCTGTCAAATTCAGCTCAAGGGCATCCTATTCTGAACTCGAGCACCTTTGGCCTCCTTATTCTCGCCATTTGAGCTAAACTATGATGTACCCGGGAGGAAGGCCTCCTCATATGCATATTGACTTCAGTTGTGTACGAGTAGAATTCTATTGAAAATACTATATCTCTTTTGTCGCAGTTCTACAATGGAATCGGTTATGTTTTTGTTGCACATTGGAAATTTGGAATGAATTCAGAAGTCACATAACCTGTGTCAAATAAGTTTTTACCTTCCCGATGCTGTCAGTAATGCATGTGTCATGACATCCACGAACATGTGAATGGAAGTTTGTCTGAGAGCTCATGTTCGTTTACTTGCAGCAACTGCTCAGTTTCGCAATCATTAGCAGCTGCACGCATGATGAGCGAGGAGCTAGCTGCCTTCGCAGTACAATTAACCAGCAGGTGAATACAAATGTTTGTACTGCCAACAGCAGCAAGGTGGCCTGGCCTCGCTTTCTGTGCCTTACATGCATGGCAGCCATGTCTAAAGGCTTTAAGCAGGCACGCGTACCGTTTCTAACAGCATCACAGATGTTCTGACCGACTGACCCATCATGCATGTAAACCAAAATCACCAATAGAATATGATCGATGGACAGTGCAGCTACTGCTGATTCATTGATTGCTTTCTACAAATGTGCGTCCACAGAGCAATATCTTGGTGCACCGATCCATATATCACAGATTCACAGCTAGCATTGCTCCAATGCTAATAGCTTCATCAGATGCACAGGGACAAGAATATTAACCTGCTGTCTGTGCATCAGGCTCCCAAGTTGCTACTCGATCAGATTGATCGATTGACCATGCATTGCATGCGGTGTGTATATTTGGCGGCAGCTAGTTTAAAGCTTTTTGCATGCCTGCATGCAAGCGCGCGTCGATCTGCTAGAGCGAGGTGAAGGCGCAGCTGCCGGTGTGGTCGCCGGCGCCGTCGGCGTCGTCGCTGCAGGGGGAGTGGGTGTGGCGGCCCTCGTAGGTGGTGATCACCATGCGGCAGTCCTCCGACAGCCGCTCCACTCGCTTCTTCACGCGGCAGTTGCTGTGGGTGCACCGGTAGTAGCTCCTGCACTCATGCAAATGACATAATATAAGGACGTATGATCAGCAAACTGAAACCGTAAACTATGGGTGTTTAAAATTTTGATCTAGAAGTAGCACATGTATATAATTGTCTTATAGGAACAATTTTAGATGCAGGAAGTTAGATGAATATAGCTCTTGAGGTTTTCCAAGATCCATGCACAAGCATCGTCAAACTGTATCTATCAGCTTTTTTGTTCAAATTTAGTGCCTCTTAAATCCGAAATTCGAGCATGCAGCTGGTAACGAAACGGCTGGAAATTTATCTTGCTCACCCATTACCATTGTCAAATGATTTTTTTATTACTAACACCATTGTGTAATACCACCAAAAATATGTTTGTTAGTCCCTCTCTAAATTGAAGTCATTTTAGCTTTATTCTAAGTTAAACTTATCTAACTTTGATCAAGTTTATAGAAAATATATATACCAACATCGCATCACCATAAAATATATCGAGTGCATTTATCTAGTATTGTGTAACATATATTTTTTCCTAAAAAAATTGGTCAAAATGATTGAATACTAACTTAGAATAAATTTAAAGTGCCTTATAATTTGAAGAAACTTGGTCAAAATAATTGAATATTAACTTAGAATAAATTTAAAGTGCCTCATAATTTGAAACAGAGGGAGTAACATATTTCTTCCATATTCCGCCCGTCATGCAAAATACGAATAAGCGGTCAGTTTTCAGAAACCTACATATGTTAGGTCTTCAATTATCATGACAGGACTCGATCGGAAAAAATAAGTTTTGTTCTTTTCCGCATGATAAATTTCCAAACCAGATCAAATTTATGTTCTAGAGATCGAGTCCAGCGTATATGCACACTAGACTATGCGCATTTTCACCGAATTCTGATTGGCGCTATATATTTGCTGTAATTCTGGAGAGTACTCTGTCATTATTCAAAGCATTCTGAACAGACCAAAACATGAACAGGCCGGCATAGATTCAGGAAACCGCTTACGAATGAGATGTATCCTGAACGAAATTTCAAAGACACGACGGGCCAACAATCATATGGACAGGCCGGTTTGCCTTTCCTACGGGGCATTATTGAGTGTCTGAAGAAGAATCCTTTTGTGAAAATGTGTGCACCATTTGGCATTTGTCCCAGCACATCCACACGCACTCGTTCATGTGCATGCGTGTGTCCTATTGCTGCAGATCATGAATGATGATAGATTTTACTAGTGCATGCCGTGGATTGTGCATGATCAAAACTTAGACCAAGAAGGGGCAAAATATCCCTTTACAAACTCTTGAAAACTGGTATTTTAGAGACGCCAGCAACATGCGCACCTGTCTTTTCAATTTGTAGTGCCGCATGGTGTGCCTCTTCTTTTTGTTTGGAAATATACAGGTTCTGTTGTGTGACTCCGGCAACAACTATTTTGCTGATGTATCTTCATATGTCATGTTTAGGCGAAATGAACATATATATATAACACTTGTCCAACATCAAACATGGCGGCATAGCTGCCTTTGGGACATCTATCACTGGTGACGCATCAAAGTATGCTTAATATGTCATTGTATTTTCTTTACAAACAATATGAGATCGAATAATAATGTAGGCATAAAATAATTTAATTATCATAGGCTGATGGCAACTGTATCTGAAATATTCATGTTAATATGTTGCATGCATCATCTGAAAACTTCTAACAAAGCAAAATTTTCTCATGTAAACACACGTTAAAAGCATATCTAATAAGCTAACAACGTGTCAGATTGAATGAGACTTCAGGCAGTATTACTTATGATGTCACAATTTTATTGCGGCTGCCTCTCACACTAATAAGAAGCTAGTGGACAATGTATTATCACTAACCATGCCATCAATCCTAACTTTCCTACTATCATACAACGAAGCAAGGCAGCGAAAATCTACACAAGCTCTCAATAATTTGCCATCTACGATTTCCTCTATTCTCCTCTATTTGAGGTCAATGGCTTTTATCAGTCTCTAAAATGTGAATCTGAAATAATTTCTAGGTAGAATTATAAAAGTTATTTACAAAAAATCAAGTGACAAAATTTCCAAATGGAGAATCTAGAAAAATATAAATTTGAACTGTTAGGCCAGTTTGAGAATATTGATTGAGCCGTTCTAAACCATCAGTTGGACCTCAAGTCAAGTCTTTAGTCATTTTTATTCAATTCCTATCTTCACTGTCATTCCAAAAGTCTTCAAGATATCATTGGTATAAGAGAGAACGTAACTTAGCACCCAGTATACAACGAGCAATGCTGACTCCACTACACTGTGCCATATATAGTACTAATTAGCTCACCCGGCTCGGCCCGTAGTATCATGCATGTACGAATGATTTAAGGTTTGGCAAAAGCAAGCATATGATTTCTGACATCCAAAAACAAGATCACGCATCAGGCGGAAGTGCACCTCCCGTGCGCGCACTCCTAGAGTAGAGTTTGGATTATCGTTTGTAGGGAAAACGAGAATTTTACACGAATTTCGTGGAAAACATCTCAATTTTTCTATATCGGTGACGGGCAAAACACATTCAAGTTCCAAACATAAACAGGGGCATTAGGGTTAGCGATTTCGTCATTGTTCATACTTTGTGCCATGAATCAACGAATTATATTACAGAGTACACACTACCTTGGATGGAGGCTGTTCTTGACAACCTTCTGGCCGTACTTCCGCCACTTGTAGCCGTCGTCCAGCACATCCACGTCGCTCCTGGTCTGGAAGCAGAACCTCGGCTCCCTCATCTTCCTCCTCACCTTCATCCGCCCTTTCTCCCCCGCCGCCGACGGGCCCTTCCACCTGCGTGTGCTCACACCAGCCATATCACGGGATATCAGTTCAACGCGCTTGAAATCCCCACCGCCGGCCCCGGGCCGGCAAGAAAACCTAACAGTCGGTCAACCACACTAATCCCAGGTGAGCAAGAATCAACCATATCGAGTTACGGTGTGGTCAGACGTACCATGAATTTGAGCCATGGAAAGTGGTGGCGGCGGTGGTGGTGCTAGCGATCTCGCCGGCGGCTTTAGCCGCTGAGGCGGCGGCCTGCGAGAACCAAGTTTAATTACAAGGATCATCAGATCAAGGAGCAAGCCAGATAGATCATGCATGCTGGCCACTTAATCAACTGGGCGCAAGCAAGCTAGCTCGTCGCGTCATTTACAACGTACCTCGCCGGCGTCCAGCACAGCGAAACCGGTGGTGGGCTTCTCGCCGGCTCCGGCGCCGGAGTTGCAGAACGGGATCCCGGGGAGGAGCAGCGGGTACAGGCCGCCATGTTGGTCCGAAGATGAGAGCATCACGCCATGGGTCCCGCCCTGCTCCTGGAACAAGGGCATCTGCAGGAGCTTGTGCTGGTTCGGCAGCGGAGGAGCAAGAGGAGGGGCGCATGGGGTGAAGAGGCTAGCAGGAAGGCAGGTCTCGAACTGGCTGCTCCCCTCCATGCACGCATATAACGAGATCTATCGCGACCATGCAGGTGGTTTGGGAGTGGGGATGATCAATGGATCGATGGATCAAAGTGGTCTTGTGGGCATGAGTGAGCGAAATGCCGAGGAAGATTTCTGTCTTTTAGGTTAAAAAAAAAGAAGTGGTGGACAAGCTTGGTAGCCTAGCTGGGAGGGCCTGGACAGGACAGCCCCTTTAAAGAGCCTTTTGCTCAAATGGTGGTGTGATGGCAGTACCGGTTTCCTGTAGCGGTGCTGTACGCGCTAGGCTAGCGCACTAGTCACGCAGATTCATCGTCTAGCACTTTCTTCCGTATAGCCTTGATGTCACATACAAACCAACGCTGTCTCAGGCTCTTTGTATTCCTTAATTTCTTGCCTTAAAGGTTGTTCTGGCAGAATATTTAGGGTATCCCAATTGTTAAATTTTTTTCTAAATTCTTATTCCATTGGCTGTGTTTAGGCTGAAATTGTTACAGACACATTTAACCACTAATTAGACGTATTAAATAAAGTCAGTTTATAAAACCGCGTACAAAATCTCGAGGTTAATTCACGAGACCTATCTAACGGGACCTTTGACCGTATGATTAGAGGTTGGTTACTGTAGCATTACTGAAGTAAATCATGGGTTAATTAGGCTCATTAGATTCGTTGCGCAAAGTTACACTCATTCTTAAAAATATTTTACAAATAGACCTCATTTATTACTTCATGCATGTAAGATTCCTCGGGGGATTTTGGAAACCCAAAAAAACATGGCCGATAGGCACTCACGATATAAAGTCACCTTATATGAATACACACGTTTAAATCATACCCATAGGTTGGCATTTATCTCGCTGTCGCGGACATAACTCCTACCGCTAAAAATAATAGTACCAGTTAAATTCTAAGATAAATCTAGAAAAATACGAAAACTCATGCTGAGTCGACCATAAGATTCTTACCCGCTGAGCTACGATCAATTTACTCCAATCACATTTCTTAACCATATTGGATTCAAAATAAACCCATCCCCAATCATCCATCAAATATTCCCATTTCCCAATAGCTACATCTACTGACCTCTTGATCTAATATCCTCCAAGCATAAGTATAAGTATATCTAGGTTTGTCCTAAATCACTCTTCTTAAATTTTGATCATCCATATCTAATAACACAACCACTACTACTGTATATAATTGATCTTTGACCCTTATTTTTCTCTATAATATTTTATTGATAGTTAGGCCGTCTCAGTGGGGGTTTCATGAGGAGTTTTATGGTATTAATGTGCTGATGTGGTATAGGAGAGAGAAGGAAAAGTTTCACGGTACGTGAGAGGAGTTTCATCACCATAAAACTCCTTTGACTCAGTTATCTAGTTTTTGCTCTAGATAACCGTATAGTGAAACTATGCACTGAGACTGTCATTATAAAATCATATTGTATTCATTAGCAAGCTTTTTATAATATTCATCCAACTACATAGATTTTATGGCCCATGCCTTAACTTTTATTAGACTAATTGTGGTCAAAACGTGAGTTTCGAAAGTTAAGCTATGCCTAGGAATTAATGGATGGAGTAGCTACTAAATTATAATCTAATAATGGTCACTTCTGAACAATTGCTAGAGAGGAAGACGTTGTGCAAATGAAAAAAAAACGTGCGCTCATGATGAGTTCCTAACAGCCTCTCGTTTCGTCTTTCAGATGCAGTACGTAGCGGGTCACCTCGCCAGCTGACTCCCTCCCTTGGAGCTTGCCACAGGCCCGTCTGCGCTATGGCTAAATTTTGGCTTGGGTCTGTACCGAGGGTTGGTTTGGACTAGATACGTTGCCGTAAAGAATATATTTTTTTGAGTTATCGATTTAATTCTTAGATATGAAACTCCAAAAATTCTTACTTGAAGTATAATATGTATTTTTCATCATAACTCCAATAAAATATTGCAGCAACGCCATAGTGCAGCGATGGAGAAAAAAGAGTCATTGCTTGGCGCGGCTTTAGTGCTGTTTTTCAACAGATCTTTTTGCCTACTTTTGAGCCAAAGAAAATCATGAGGAGCATACCTTTTTTGACGGGAAGGGAGGAGCATATGTTACTGGAGCAGTCGATCAGGGATACAAGAATGCAGTGATTGTACCTTTTGTTCCCTGCAATTGCTCAATAATTGTGGGGCAGCCCACCAGAAAAAAAAAGCTTGGGCACACTGAATGTGTAAGCCCGTATCACATCTCGAAACACCTCCCTCCATCTACCCGTGATAGTAGCTAGCCAGGTTACCTGCAGATGTGTACGTGTACACACATGATACACATGATACCTGCAAATGCTCATTGATATATACTAGCACACAGCGCAAGAAGCATGCATGCATGCATACACATATGCGGCACCTACGTGCATGTGCTTTGTAGATGCGCGCAGTACTATGGTGCAGCTGACACAACGGCCCAGTTACTATTTGTAATGGAATCTTGCTATTCAGGAGAGAGGAAAACAACATGGGCGCGCAGACACGGTTCATCCTCGGCGCTGCACAAGAGAGGAAACGGGCGCTGTGCATGCAGAGAGAGCTAGCGTTCGTGCCAATCATATATACGGAGTATGTCTGCAGTGGGCAAGTGGCCGTGTGGTCATGCGCATGATACACCGATTGAAAACTAGCAGGGTTCTTCGATCTCATGGGGCGAGTGGTGGGCCTAACACGCCATTACCGAGGGCAGCCATGGCCAACCAAATGCATGCATAGATCGCAGCTGCGCGCGCGCACGCAGCATGTAGTTGCAGCGGCGAGCACTCACGCCGGTGACCCGGTGTTTCCAGATAGGATCCGCCGCTGAGGCAGCTGCAGGGGAGAGGGAATTTTGTTATCATTGCAGCTTCTGTAAAAAAGCCTCTTCTTCAGGGCCATCAGCCATGGCCCGGCCGGCCCCTCTCCACGCTACCCACCATTTGGGCCACTTGCTTACAGCTTGCTTGTGCATGCCCAGCCCCCTGTCTCAGTGTCTCACTGTCTGTCCTTTGCCTTGCCTCATCTCGAATCTCTTTCTCCCCAAATCCAATGAAAGTTTCTTGCAGGATATCGATCGCATTATTGTGATCAGTGTAAGAACTGGATTACCACTGGAGGTCCTCAGATCCAAGTGCATGCAGTGATGCGCGGACAGGAAGCATGCATGCATGTGAAAGAGTAGCGGCGCTGTAGTTGTACAGCGCTACAGCTCCTTTGCCATCTGTCATTGCAAGGTATGGTACGCACGTGTTCCTAGAAAGGAGGAGTGCCAGATGAGATGAAGTGAACACAGGCGGCAGTGTACTTGTACGCGCTGGGAGTCTACCGCTACAGAAACAGCTAGCCCATAGTAGCCGGCCTATAAACTTGTAGCCTAGTACGTAGGAGTACTCTGTAGTCAGGGATATGGATATGGGCGACGTGCAGGCGAGGCCAAGGCAGCTAGCTAACGGATAGCAGTGTGTGTCGTTGCGTGTAACTAGCAGTTCGTTGTTTTCGTTTGAATTAGCCTCACTTTTCATCATCCGGGCCTAGCCGTCGTTGCGTTCAGAGTCATGGTCATCTTGCCCCTCCTGACGGCAAAATGGCCATCATTGCTCAGATAGACACGGCACCGGTGCCGTTTGCCCCGGAAGAGGGCACCCAAGGACGACAAGGACTTGCATTGCCAAGATGATCCATGCCTGCCCTCTGTAGATACTAGCCTGTCCGATCCTACACAAGAAAAGATGAACGCGTACAGAAATGTCGCTTACGGTTGACGCTACTGCTTCCGGTACTCCCTCTTCTTTTTATACGTAAAGTTTCATTTCGTTTTGTTATAATTAACCTTAAAAAGTACTCTGTCAATATATAATTTAAAATTTACGCCGTTATATTCGTACTTGAAAAATACTTTCTAATAATTGTAGTTTCGTATAAAAAATCAATGATGCACATATTTGTTGGTCAGTTTTTGCCTAATGAAACGAGATACGTCTTTTACAAAGGCAGTACTGCACGTATAACTACTTCAGTAAAACTTAAAATTTAAATATTCAAATCGCTCGGATAGACGGTTATGAATGTACAACCTGTTCGCTTGGCTGGTGGCTGGTGCTGATCTGTGTCGAGAGAAAAATACTGCTGGCTCGTTGGTGACAGGTGGCTGGTACTGATTTGTGTTGAGAGAAAATACTGCTGGCTGGTGCTGATAACCCAAGCGAACGGGTCAGCTGGACCTCTAAGCAGTTATTTGCAATGCTATGATCTACTGAACAATGATGAGAACAACTTGATCCGTCCTAAATTATTGATCACTTTAGTTTTACCGCTTTGATCAAATTCATAAAAATTATATATTGATTTTTATAATACCAAATAAATATACTATTCTATTAATATATATTTTTCACGACGGATTCAATGAAACCAATTTAATGATTTTGTGCATATCTGAAAAATCGTAGATGAATTGAAGTAAATCACCTCCAGATGATTGGACTCGTCGGTTTTCTTTGTTCAAATGACTAGTTTTCTTATATACTTTTCATATTTATGCAATTCTCGCTTTTAGTGAAGGTTTGTAGGTCTCGCATCTCAATGAAATACTTGTTTAGATGGATTCTAGAAAAAAAAAGCTTCCCTCTCATGAGGGCATTAGCCTTCAATTGAGTACGGAGTACCTATCTAGAGAAAGACATTAATTAGCCTCCCTTTAATTCCTCTCTACTACCGGTCTGATTCGATCGTCTTGGGGCTTATTTAGATGCTCATTCGGGGAAGCCAAACTTAATATTTTGTCATAAATACGATATTATAATATTTTATTTGTATTTGTGAATAAGTGTTTAAACATTGATTAATTAGACTCAAAATATTTGTCTCGTAAAATACAATAAAACGGTGTAATTAGTTTCTGATTTCATCTATATTTAGTAATCTATGCATGTGCCGATATTTTAATGTAATGAGAATTTTTTTTGCATAGTAAAATTTGGGGTGAAATTTGTGAACTAGATGAGGGCTTGGTCTCTCCTAAATCCTAATGCACACAATGACTTCTGACCGGAATCATGAGCCATTCGAATACCTCCAAATTGCTTTTCCAGGTTCCACCGCTCGTCTATTCACACTTGACCGGCCTAGAGGTCAGACTATCATGACGCGCCCCCATCTCATCGGGTCGCTCTCTTATGATGGTGATTTGGCCCTTTGGCCCCATGCCCTTGGCGTCGGCTGCGGCTGTGAACGGGAGACGTGTGCTCCGGTCGCCGTCCACGAAATGCTTACTTCCTTCCTTCCTCATGCTAGCTCGATCGAGCAGGCGCTCTCCGCGTATCTACGGCCAGACGCGCGTTGTGCCCCGTCAACCAGCAGGAAATGCCGCAAGCAAGATCGTTACGCCGGCGTCGTCCCACCGGTCGGCACTTGCATCTGCAGCAAGAGACCGGCCGGGGTGATTGCCACTCGTCCATGCCGTGGAATGGGAAAGCGACCGATCCGTGTCGGGCCGCCGTGCGCGCGCAGACGCAGGTGGTGGCCGGCCGGCCTCCTGCACGTGCACAGTACGGTGATGTGGGCGCGCCGGCCGCGGTCGCAGCAGGCTTTCGGCGCCCCCACCACCCCGGTCGCTGCCGCGCCAGGAGCAGCATCATTTCGTTCGGGGCGGGGCACACGAACGCGACTACACGAGCCCCCCGAGCGCAACCGCGCACGCACTCCTACGGCGTTTTCGATCCGCTTCCCCCGACACGCGCCCACGGCGCGCGCGGCTTGCCCCGTCCTCGCGCGCGCGCGCACCCTCCCTCAGCCAGCCACGGCCAGTGGCCAGTCCGTCCCCCTCGCCCTCGGGCCTCGGTGGTCGGCGCCGCGCGGCTCCACGCGCCGGCCGGCCGCGCCCGTTGCATTGTCAAATCAGGCGGGGGCGCGCGGGAGAGGCCCATGTGGCCCAAGTCCACGCGTGCGGCCGGCCAGTTCCAAACACCAGCCGCCCTCCGGTCGCGCGTACGTGGGCGCATGGCGCGCGGGGCTTCTCACAGCGGAGCCGTTTGCTTGCCCGCGGAGTCACAGGAAAGGCTTCGGGACGTCGCTGTCCAATGTCCATCCGTCGCCTATGCAAGTACGACACGGCCAAATACTTATATTGGCCTAGGTTTATTCCATTTGCGACACGATCATAGGCAGGTGCTCGTAGGCCGTAGGTGTTGGATCCCCATGATCCCTTCTCACCCCCAGACCTTCGTGTACCCCCGAGGCAAGAGGATGAACCATTGAACCCTGCCTGCCACACGCATCGTGAACGAAAGAGAGAAGGGCCGCCAGGGTGACGGAAGAAAATCCAGCGCGCCAAGATTTATCATCATGATATGCCTCTCGCGTCAGCGCCAGTGCACAGGTACTCAGGGTGGTAGGTTAGGTGCTAGTGCTATGTGCTCCTAGCTAGCCTAGCTTTGGAGCGGCGGATACTGTGCGACGGGGAGCGTGACATCTAGCTTGTTTAGTTCCGAAGCTCAGTAACCTGCCTTTGTATCCGTGAATAATTATCTAAACATTGATTAATTAGATTTAAAATTTTATCCCGTAAAGTATAATAAAATTATATAATTAATTTTTAATTTCATCTGCATTTAGTACTTCATACACGTGACGATATTTTGATGTGATAAAAATTTTCTTTTTTAAAATTTAGATGTGAAATTTGGAAAAACAAGGGCCTGATCCGATCGGCCGCGCCTGTCAGCTCTCAGCTGGACTCGAGATGACCCCTCGCTGATGTGATCGCAGGATCCCATCCGATCTTGATGCCTGGATCGAGCCCCCGTCACCCCATCTGCTGCTGATGTGAGTATTTTATCCGCTCTCCCTTCGCCTTGTCGCCTCCTCACTGGCGAGGTGTGCTTTGCCGATTGCCATTGCCCGGAAAGCAAGCGAAATTCGGGCCAGCGTGGACTGATGACGGATCCCTGATGCGACGGCGCCGACTGAACGAGAGTGGTTTAGCTAACCCTCTGGATGATGGAAGCTCAAACGTCGAACTTTTTGGACGCATGCTTTCTGGAAAGTGGAGTAGGAGTTTCAAAACAAAAAAAACGTAGAGTAGGACGGATAAGAGCTAGAAATTTTGAAATAATTTTTTAGAGAGCTGCACCGCCAGCACGCTGCAGTTCCAACTTCCTCCAGCATTAGTCAGGATCAGGGACTAACCCAATAAGGCCGTGGGTTGGGACGAGCAAGACTTTCGGGATCCATCGAAGGTACCCAGCCCAACTCAAATAAATATTGGGCCGGCCTCGATCTGATGATTAGTCGGGCTCAATCTGAGCCCGGCCATTTCCAGATTGAATCCGCTGCAAATGTCCGTCATGTTGGATGACATAGCACGCAGCTGACGACTTTCCATGACCCTCTTGTTTGTTTACAACGAAATCAAGGATCAGCCTTTCTGTGGCACCCAACCGCACGAAGACAATGCACATCGTTCAAAACAAAAGGGCACCCTATAGAAGGCTAAATCCAGCAATAATATCCCAGCGGTCAGGGGCTCAGTGGAGCTAAACAGGACAGCACAATCCATGATCCTAGATTCCTCCAAGATGGAACTCAGTGTACGTGGTTCCGACGTTGCAATTCAAAGTGTATGGAGCTGCACTATCTGTGGCAATGTTAGGTGCGACCGAGTTCAATTGCTAGCGGGCCAGAAACCTGTATGACGGCATGTCCTCGATTCTCTGAATGTCTTCGAGCAACAACTCCCTCTCAAGCTGGCGCCGCGTAGATTTAATAACCGCCTGCAGCGATTGTTCAACGATTTGGTCAGGATGGAAGGTGATTGGTACAAAAGAACGCGTCCAAGAGATTCCACATTTGAAGAAAATACCTACATTGAAATCCATGTAAGTGGCGTGCATGTCAAGCCATTTCTGATCCATCGATACGAACGTTATGCAGTAAAGAACGTCAAATGCTCGATCATTTTCTGAACAAGAAAGAACAGTCATGAATGTAATTGTGAGAATATATATCTCTAGAGGGCCTCACACGGGTGTTAATAAATACGCCAATAATGTTGTATGAGTTTTTATACCCTTATTGAAAGTAAAGGCTGCAAAATTTCAACTGGCCCTAGTTAGCTGCAGTGGCAAGTCAGCTTGGCTCATGGAACTCCTCCAAAGGATAGAAGTATACAGCTATATTGAGAAGCTTAGAAACACTAACTATTCAGTTAAGTCAGAGCCTGAAAGGATTTTTTTTATAAAAGCCTAAATTATAATGCTTCTATAAGATTTCAGTCTTGCACAGATGTAACAGTAAAAGAACTTACCTAAAAGCAGATTTAGGAACACTGCTCCAACCATCGTTGTTGGCTTAACTGCAGCGACATTAACATAAATCATTTAATCATGGATTCACATTATTCAAGATGATTTGCCAAACTAGTTTCACAGTTCAGATCAGCTTAATAAGAAATGCTGAAAAGTTTGACAGACAAACCTGCTTGAAGATCAAGCATCTGAATTAGCATGAATGTAATATTTACACCAGCTACAGCAAAGGGATATTCCCAAAAAGCTCTATCACCATTCTTCTTACAAAGGAGCTCCTGGAAGGATTTCTGCAGAGAAGCCCAATTTAAAAAGATGTAAATCAATGTAGTGATAGTAGCTGGATTTTCCATTGTTTTTTTTCTAATATAGAAATCTTGGACCTTTACAGTATCTACAAGCTGAATTATTGATCCTTTCTCCATTTAATGAAATCATAAATGGATCATTGGCTGTTCACTTGCCACAATATGCAAGGCGGCAGAGTTTCAGTGAAAATCCAAGGAACGACTAAACTATGTAAGTCCTTTATAATTTTTTAAGATCGAGTGGTCAGGGGTGGAGCTACAGTGTGGGCCATGTGGGCCTTGGCCCACCCTAAAATTTTGGCCCGAGGCCCCTTAATCATTTGCTAATTGGCCGTTAATTTATCCCTAATCGATGCAACTTCCGTCTGTTCTGCTTCTTCACGAGAAAAGAGCCCCCGCCGCCGTCCGTTCTGCTTCTGTACGAGAAAAAAGCCACCGCCGCCGTTCCCAACTTCGATCCCATCCTACTCCTCGGTCCTCGCGGATGCTACAGACGGACCACGGACGGCGTTGAGCCATTGACGAGCGCTGAGCACAGCAGAACAGGAAGCAACAGCCGATTGGTAATGAACATCTTATTCTCATGTTCTCCCTCCCTTTATCTCGTCTGCCTGCAATCTCATATTGGCCCTTGTTTGTTTGCCTGATTGCCTCTCCAGTAAGTCTTAGACTCGTAAGGTAGGAGACGCCATGATCGGCGATCGAAGATTGGTGAAAATACCAGGATTATAATTCTAAAGACAAGGTAAGTTAAATGTTGTGCTGCTATAGATGTGTATAAGAGACAGGTGCAATGTCTTGTCAGCTTTGAGATGATATTTCCACCATCCTTCTTCAATATCAT
>OAMR01000659.1:728233-749987 GCA_900205405.1 Echinochloa crus-galli
CGTAACAAAAATTGTTCATCTTGATGAGTTACACAACTTTGTAGTTCAAAATATTTTCATTTGAATTTGTATAGGGCTTCAAAATGTGCTTTTAAACATCTCTTTGCCCCGTGTGCCGAGAAAAAAGCGCACGACAAAGAATGGCTTTGCCATGTGCCGTAGGGATGGCGCACGGCAAAAAAAATATTGCAGCACTTACATACATAGTCACACCCGGTTTAGAAAGAAAACCAGATGCATCTCATATGTACGTTAGGATTAAGTTGGTTGAAGATTATTTTTCAACCTTCTTGCCATATATAAAGGCACATGTGATGAGCACAAGTATGTGGAGCTGGGAAATAGAAATGCCATGAAGGCATAAGCTAATGTCAGACTTTCTTCAGTGTCTTTCCTACGGTAGGCCCAGGAGGCATCAGTAACTCCCAAAACGCTACTTTGGCACAAAGACGTGCAAGTCTGGTACTGATCAGATACTGTATTAGGGTTTGAGTCTTTTTGTATCGTCCGCTAGCCGCTAGTTGCCTTCTAGTACTTGTAATTGTGAAACCATTCAGGATTCAGCAATGCTGTCATTACATGAATGCGCAATTTGTGCATTGAATCAGATAGTAGATTATGAAGCTAATCAGCTTTCCTTCTAATAATGAGCGAAATGAGTGAACTTCTGTGCTTGCACAAACGTAATTCAATTCTTTATGAATGTAATTCCTCCAAATTACGTTGTGACTCTTCAATATTCTTATAACACTATGAAAATGAACACTTCCACCCGTTCTTTTGCATTTGAGTACATTTCAATCTGGAATACTGGTTACTTCTTGTGTTTTGTTGATGACTTCCAGTAAAATGCATTGGTTTTTTTAGTCAGTGTGTGACATCAGTTGTGCGTGCACATTCAATGAAATTTCAGGCACTGAGCTGAGTACAAATGCTAGCACTTAATTAACATTTCTGGTGTAGCATTATTACCCTATCTTTTGGTCCATAAAAGCGAAGTTGAAGGGGGCACAAACAGAATGTTGTAACAACTAACAACTAACAAACGAGAGAGATGAACTCTTCTTTTCAGCAAAAAAAGAGAGGCATCAGCTGTTCGCCAAGGCAATTGCAGTGCCTCGCTGTGGTTGCATGCAGGCTTGGGAGGCATCTGGAAGGCTTGTTTTACTCTGAAACAACGTGGTAATTGCCAAACCCTTCTACTGCATCCGTTATCTTTTATTTTGACGCCACAAGTTATTAGATCGAAATATGTTAAATTATTTGAAGTCACCGTACAATGGAAATGCAGACTGCCATCTTTGCGCCGGTCCTCTGACTCATATGATTTGATGTGCGAGCAAGGCGCTCTCCAACCTCTGCGCAATGATCTTAGACAGCAGTGTCAGGCGTCCGGCAGCGGCTTGGATGAGGAGAAGGACGACTCGACGAGCAGCCGACCGCAGAGCGATGAGGGCTTTGGCGTCCGGCAGCGGCTTGGATGGAGAAGACAACATTATTTGTTGCAGGTAGTCGAGTGATGAGCACACAGTATTAGTAAGAGTGTACGTAAGACATATATAACTGGAACAGCAACAAGTTTTTTTGAATTTGCTCCATCAAGTTCTAACTTGCTAAAACTTGACTTGCAACTGGAGACCTATATTGATGACATGAGAAGAGATGAAATGTTCAAAGGCCTAAACAACCTTGTTGATCTCTCAGTTAAACTTGTTCAAACAGGGAGGGATAAAGTTTATGATTGGGTGTATTTCCTTCTCAAAATGGTATTGCTATTACCAGTGGCAACAGCAAGTGTTGAAAGAGTATTTTCTGGATTGACCTTTGTCAAGAGTAAGGTGAGAAATAGGATGGCTGACAGTGTTTTGGATGATTGTCTATCCACTTTCATTGAGCGAGATATTTTTCTACAAGTGAATGAAGATGATATAATCGACACATTCATGACCATGAAAAAACGGAGGCCTGACAAGAATAAATAGCATGGTATTTTGCTTCGACTATTGTGAGTTTGTAAGCTACTAAGTTACAGTAAGCATATTTCATATTTTTATTTAAGATGGTTCTAAGAATTTTTTTATTTAATCATATTATGTTTGGTTAATTATATATACTTGTTTATTGATTTAGTATATTTATCGTTTAAAAAAATTATGTTAAGTTGGACCACCCTAGTCTTGAATCCTAGCTCCGCCCCTGCGAGTGGTGAATAATAATATTTAACACCACATCAGATGCATAAGCCAACATCGCAGAATATGAACAAGGAAAAAGTCTACTTCACCCCCCCAACCTATGAGGGGTGGAACACATCACCCCCTAACCTATGAAAGTGGATTTTTTACGCCCTGAACTTTCTAAGACCGGACAAATCACCCCCTGAAGCAGTTTTGAAAAATCACAATAAATCACAGAAAAATCATAAAATGGAAAATCAAATTGTGTTGGACTCCAAATGAGTAGATCTACGCAGTGAACATATAATATGGTATGCTTTAGTACATTTTTTTACAGCTATGAAGAAAATCATAGATCTAAAGTTACATAAAAAAAATGTACTCACTGGATAGTTCCTAGAGAAGTAGAGTAAATTCTCCAAAGATATAAAGCCACCACCTCTGTAAATCCAATAGAACATATAATTACACATTTGAAATCTAACAAATGAATGGTTTGCTAAATGCACACATTGGAATGAAGGGAGAAAAGACCTGAAATCTGTAGAGGGATCTTTCCCTTGCCATCCCATCTCCTTCCACTGGTCTGATACTAGTCCTAGAAGTTCAGTTCCAGGAAAAGAAGCACGCCAAAGGGCCTTCAGTGCTTTCTAATGGATATATGTGTCAGTACATAACCAAAATTAGATAGAATTCAGGAAAGGAGGATGGAAATGCACACTCTCGGTTCCCATGCAAAACTTGAACATAATTAATATACCTTTAGTTCTTAGTGAGCACCAGAAAAAAAATATTACTAACAAAGGTAAAGATTCTAAGCAAGCATGGGATGTTTGCTTGATAGACCTAACAAGGTTCTGATATCAACTAAAGCTCATACCTGATGCTCTAGATTTGAACTATCATACTGCACTTCTATCCGGTTCTGCAATCTCTGCAAGCACTCTTCCTGGAATAGAGAGTGACACATTGTTATTCCTGTAGGAATTTTCATTGTCCCATGAATCATATATACATAACAGAAACAACTAACACTGTAATCAGAAAAGGACACCTGTGCCAAATCCATCAATACTACAATGACATGACATGACATGACATTACTTCGTGTTTCCATATATTGCAGGAGGGGAAAATACCATCAGCACAAGCTAATATCTCAGTTCTTCTAAAAGAGCAATCCACAAGGAAGAAAGGAGATGTTTCTAACCCCTGCTTTGACACATAAGCTACTACATTATCGAACCAATCAACATCCCATGACTCAGAAAACACACAAAGTAATCACAAAAGACGTTTGTTGTTGAAGCGATGGAGTTATACGTCATAGTTTTCCTGCTGCAATGAATCACAATACCATAAAATGCATAATGCTTCAAGACAGTACTGCTTCAACAATCACGCCTATCAGACTCAAAATGTTCCCCGGTATGTTCCGGTTATCGCAAGAGTTGATATTTAAAATTATTCAGGTTAGGATTCATCATTCATGTTTCAGAATGATCACCTGCCACAACGGGAAAAAGAGAGAGAAGATGTTGCTAACGAAGCGATATAATCCATTACGGAACGGAAACGGAACGAGAATGAATTTTTCACCTGAACGGGGCTCAGATCGAATGAGAGGCGCGCGTCACTATCCCTCCTCTGCGCGCAGACGCACGAGAGTCCCCTCCCGATCCACGCTGTGGACACGCCCACAACCTCCGCTGCGGGCGAACGAAGAAGGGAGCAAAAACACCATCACCGCGAGCTTCTCTCTACACCGAGGCAAACTGCGCAATCAAACGACGGGGCCACGCACGTACCCGGCGAGGAGTGGTGGTGGTGATGGTGGACGATGCCGGCGCCGGAGAGGCGGCGCACGGCGAGGAGGGAGCCGGTATTCTGGTCCATGCCGAACGAGCGCGCGCGCGCGCTGCTCCCCGCCTCCTCGACCTCGCCCCCTCCTCCGTGTGTCTCTCTGTTCCTCTCCCTTCTCCACCTCCGAGCCTACGCGCCGCGATCCGCGCGGGAGCCCATGGATAGCTGGGGCGGAGGGAGGCCGCGGCTCCCCAATCCTGGCGTGCGCGAGATCCCAGGGACGGAACGATCACGAGGGCTGTCTCCACGACGCGCCGCGCCGGTGGCGCCCCCCTTGTTTAGCTGGTTCGTTTGGCTGGCAACTTGGCGCTTCCCGTTTGGCTTGGCTCCGGAAGGTGGCGCGAATTATTGCGGCTGCGTCGGTCTCTTTGTCTCTAGGCTTCAGCAGCTTGGGCCTGTTTGAGACGCCAAGGACGTGTACTGTAGAAAGCAATAGCTTTCCTAGCCGGTCGAAGAAGCCTTTCAGCTTTTCAAGGTAGTCAGGTACTACTCCGTAAACTGAAGCTGAATGTTTTCAGCTTGCAATGCTGTGTTTAACAGCGCCAAAAGAAGACCGATATCTGAATTTCACGGAACAACATGATGTTCAGAGATAAATCAGTTCATCAAAGATGAATAAAAGATGTAAATCTGCATCAAGATCAAAATCTTGTCGCGCAATGGGCCAAGATCTAGTTCAAGTGCAGCGTGGGTTCCCAAAAACTGTCAGCATATTCCAGACCAAGTGGCCAAAATGTATAATTCAGAACTAGTCATTCTAGAGCTGTAGCATAAAATATGATGGTGCACGTGGGACACAAAGGTGCATAGGAAAACGGTAAATGTCTTATTGATGAAACCTGAACATCCACATTCTACAGAGGCAACAAAAATTTACAACTTAGCTATGAAGTACTCCGTACATCAAACCTGTCACACGGGCAGGTTTGACGTAACTGATGCTTCATAAACACTATTGGATAATCCTATACTGCTATTCAGAAACAAGATTAACCAAAGGAGAAAAGTAATAATCTTTGGGTTATTGTGGAACTGATTGATACCACCGGCTCTTTACTTCAGTTTTCGACCGAACCTCCCTGAGCCTCCCATCAGTTCCATAGTCTCTCTCCATCACCAGATTGATCCCTTCTTCTGAGTACCACCCAACCCCGATACAGAGTACACCATCTTCCTTGATGTCAACATAGGTGGTGACGCCACCAGGTAACCAAAGCACAGTGACGTCCTGCATGTCTAACATCTCCTCCTCCCCAAAGAAAACTGAGCTCTCTGGCAGGGATCTCTTCTTCACGGTCTCCATGCACAAGTAGACAAAAGGAGCGCCACCCTCTAGTTCTTGCATTTCATCACTGAAAATTGGTGTTGCACTGACTTCGTATACTTTCCAGGAGCCTGTCAGTTCTGATGGTTTGGTCCGTCTTCTTTGTGAGAATGGTTTAAGGTCAACAAGTGTATCACTGCAGAGGAGATAAAAGAGATCATTAGAAAACTTGCAGAGCCATTATTGTTCAAAACTAGATGTTATTTATACACCCAGCCCACATGAAATGATATTTTTTTGTCTTTAAAAAATCATGGTTGTTCATGTCCCACTCCCATCCATAGAGAGAATATGGAGCTATTCAATCAAATGGCTCCTCAGCCCAAGTTTGATATTCCACTTTCTTTTTCTGGTTAGTGTCTGTAACTCTGTATACAGTTACTGGTAAGGTTTGAAAGCCCCAAATGATCAATCATTCAATATTGATATACGAAGTACAAGAAAACTGCACCCAGAAAAGCTTCCTGTATTTCTATTTAGTTTCTGTGAACGTGATGTGCTAGTTTGGGATCATACTAGCTCTAAAATTTGAACTTTGTGGAGGTCTGGAAAGCCAAAGGAATATAAGCCCATGGCCTACAAAAGAAAATTTTGGTGGCACTTGTGGAGGACGTGTTTGAAGGTTTGAAAGCCCCAAATGATCGACCATTCAATATTAGCACACGAAGGTTTTGTTGCCAAATACAAGGAGGTCTGTATCTTTTGGAAGACAGTATAGCTCATCAGGAACACAAAATCTTATAGAAGAATGTCACATAACTGAAGTGAATCAGGCAATAAAGTTTTTAAATAGCGTCGATTGAATCCTTTTAAAACAGTGATCTCTATTATGCCATTCTTTATCCTTTCTGGATTGGTCGCAACTCGCAAATCATTTCAAATTGTTAGGGACAGATATATGCCATGAGAAGCAAAACAGATGGATAAATTCATAGGGACTATTAAGGCAGAGTCTTACTCCTCAACATGGATATTTGCTGGGGTGGCCCATTTTTCTTCATACACAGCAACCCTTACAATTTGTATGTTAGCTCCTCCTTCATTAAACTCAATTGTATGCACAATCCGCAATCTCTTGTGGCAGCCTTTAACGAGACACTGAAATACATAAAATCTATGTCATAAGTAATCAATGGTAAAACCAGAGTACCATCAGACCGACATACTTAAGTATCAAGAGGCAAGAATCACAGGCATATAGACTCAAAATGGTATGCATATATAATGGATAGGAGCCTCACAAAATTATTCAAACTTGAAAGTTGCAGAAACAGATGGATAATTAGTAGCATAAATCCTTACAACGCAACACAAAAGGAAAATGGTTTCTGGTTTGTTTCTGTGTAAACAAGTACAGAAACTTCCAAAGGAAGAAATTCTGCAAAGATGGTTTCAAGCGACAATATGATACAAGTTGACTTTAAAACAACTGAGCCTAAGCCCAAGTTGGGGTAGGCAAACTTGATGTGATGTACTAGTGGACAAACCTTGTATTCTTTTATCTCATTTATCTAAAAAAGGGTTGGAGGAGACAATAGCGGCTGACTTTTGTTATGTCAAAACCATAGCACCTCATGTTACTTTGCTTGGACAGCCAAAAGTCCATCTAGCAAAGCACAACTAGCTAGGTTATGGCATCAGCATATACAAGTGAGAAGGAAAAGCAAAATATATATATATATATGGCATGCACCTACCTTCTAGTTTTCTCAAGGAAAAGATGTTCAAGTATGGATCTGAGCATGTACGGAAGCAATTTATTCTGCTTATCATCCAAGTAAGCCTAAACCTTTGCATGCTGTCTGTGAAAATTGAAAATGTAAACTCAAAGTGGATTAAACATACTTGCTCAAACTTATATGTTGGTGAAAGGAAGTATTTAGATTCATCATATTCACCAATTGCTATATCAACCGGACCTCTAGAGTATGATCCATCCTGAAAATCAAAGTGGCCAAAAGACAGAAAGAGTAAGTACTGGATTATTCATAAACAAGAAGACAGAAGCATGGTGATAACCCAGATTGCCAGAGATGATTGATGACCAGAGAACAGTGCACTAAAACAAGAATGGATACACGAAGCGTTAATGTTTTTAAACGTACTGAAGAATGAATTGCTTCTGAGTGTATCTCAACGCACTAAAATAATGAAGGCCTAAATGTACAATAGTTCTAACAATTTTATGGCATTACCTATTTACCTTCACAACTATCTTATTTTTGCGACAAAGAAGCCTACATAACTGTTCAAGTTTTGCAAGGAAGAAATACTAAATTTACAATTAGACAAATGAAGATCCTGTTGTGCTGGTGGCTAACAAAAGTGAAAAATTCCTGATTTTGCAAAAATGCAGTAAAGAAATATTGATGGCAGTAGGAAATATGCTATGGTTTTCAATTAGTAACAAATAGAAGAAAGAAGGTTCTACATATAACCATATCATTATATTTCATAAGGAAAAAAAGCGAAGATAAAAGAAACCTACCTCAAAAAATACGATTCCAGGCTCCATAGCAATAGTTTCTTCATCAAGCACAGCACTCTTGTTAAGATCAAAAGACTCATACGAAGGCAAATCAGCCGTTTTCCCACTGGAAGCATTGTGACTCCCACCGTCATATGACGGGAGCTGCTTCTCAGCTTCCCCAAAAGGATTGATTGGGACCCAATTTGTTGTCCTTCTGATCTCAGAGCCACGATCATTATCAAAAGATCTCTCGATGTGGGAAAGAGTGTAGCAGTCATAAAGGTACTCTTCTTTGCTTCCAACTCCAACAGGCTCCATCTCGGCTGTGATTGGAGAGAAGACAGCTCCAACACCCTTCCAGTTACCACTTAAGCTACTCGCAAATGTATCCCAAGAAGGCCTTATAACAGGTTCCTACGATTGAAAACTTACAGTATCAGAAGCTTTGAACCAAATTGTTAGGAATGACAAGTGTTGAATTATTAAGCATACGAATTGGTGGGAGAATGTTTTTCTCCCTAGCTTAATTCCTACCATTCACCGCTATATGAACCCTACCAGCACTAGTTAGTACTAATCAGAATGCCTTGAACTGAAAAAGATAACTAACCATCAATTAGCGTATATCTGAAGCAGTCATTGTTTCTAGTAGATAACAAAAGCAACCGGTTGGATTTCGCCCAATGAACCCTCCACCGTTCTCCAAAATGGAAAATGATATTACACGACTGCTAGAAACACATGTATCCACCTTATATTTGTAGGGATCATGTCACTTGCGACATCCGATGGACAGATTGAGAAGCAACATGAATACCTGAGTTTGGAGCACGGTCTCGACCTCCACGAGCATGGCTCCAGACACTAGAACCCTGGACCCCGCATCCTTCCCCTTCCTCCTCGGCGGCGGCGGCGGGAGGCGGCGCCCGCCGGGGCGCCTCCTGCGGCGGTGCTTCGGGGCTCGGGCAGACTCCTTGGCGGCGCGGTCGTTGTCGACGCTCCAGACGTTCTCCTTCCCCTTCGGTGATGCCTTGCCGCCCCCAGCGGAGCACGAGACGGAGGCCCTAGACGGCGCGACGCCGCAGGAGGAGGAGGAGGAGGAGGTGGTGGTGGCGCGGCGGCGCGGCACGGAGAGCGCGAGCCCGCCGCCGCCGCACGGGCCCAGGCACGGCGGCTGCATGTGCTCTGCTGCTAGGTGCTCGATCGATGGGCGCGTGCGCGCGCGGTGTCGCTCGGCGAGTGTGGAGACTGGAGAAGCGGCGAGGTTGGGGATAGTGCCTCGGACTCTCGGAGAACGCAGCAGAGATTAACATGTGGGGCCCTAGGCGCGCGAGCCTCATCTACGTGGAAAGATACTTTTCTTTTTTTTCTTTGGTTCAGTGGAAAGCGGGTTTCGAGGTACACGCCTTGTCCATTTCAAAGCGAAATACGTGTTCGCATTGGAGAAGCGAGGCATCTACACCTTGGCCAAATATACTAATTTTGCAAAAATCTTGACGCATGAGATTATGTGAGAGTAGATGGAACTGTACGGTAGTGGAAACAGATGCGTCACAGAATCAACTCTTTTTTTAGACCGTCATATAATCAATTCAGCACTCAGCAGTGGCTATACAAGACACGGAAATTCTCAGATCGAGTCCTAAACAGCAGCTACCAGCGACAGAGAGCTCTGTATCTCCGAGGTGCAAGCTGAAAGTCAATAGCATAAATGGGAGGCGTACAAGTATAGTGCTATATATCTCTGTTTTGGAGGAACACAAGCAACAAGCATAAGCGAGAGTGCGCAGTTAGTAGTATATTTCGTGGAAGGAAGAAAAGCATTCTCATGGTCATCCCTCATCGGCGGAGGGACAGAGACAGACCTGAGCACCTCCACGGCTCCACCCTGTCTGAACATCTCTGAACTCCCGAGTCCAGACAGTTCTGCAGCCTGCACCAGTCCAGCTCGACGAACCCCATCGCTGACCGGTCGAGACGCGACCCACACACAAGCTGCTGCTGCTGCTTCAACTTCAACCCAACCTGCCCCTGCCGCCCGCCGACCGAACCCTCTGCTGCTCTAACAACAATGCCGTCGCGGGGGTGGGCCGGCACCGCCGCGCGCGCATCAATGCTCGGGGTCCGGCGATTATGGCGCACGGCGGTCGTTGGCCCAGCCCTGTCGAACAGCTCGCTCGCCCTCGGCCGGGTACTCGATCGATCGGTGAGCTTTTGCGCGAACGATCACTTCTTGCGCGTACGCCGGCCGGTTAGAACCGGTCCAGAAAAAGCGACATCTATCTATTGAATTGAATTGGATCCCAATAATTATTAGGCTACGTTTCAAAAAATAATAATAGTAATTAGGCCGATCTGCGACCGGAGCACGCCCGCCACCGACAACTCCGTGCCTCCAACGCCGATGCGGCCTGAGCTGAGCAAAATGGCTTGCTTCCATGCGCATCACATGTGTGTAGTGGCGTCCAGGCATCGGCGACGTGTGTCGCTTGGCGAATCATCACTTTCACTCGGCATCGCTTCATGCACTCCGACCCAGTGGCATGGGATCGCAAATCATTTGTTGGAGCGGCTAGAAAAGGCATATGCCAAGAGTGCGCCGCGCGCTGATGGCCAGAATTCTCCCGAGGCGGCTAATGATCGGAACGGGCCGGGGTAGTCGGAGATAAAGTCAGAGCAAAAAATGATTAGCGAAGCTAGCTAGCTTTGCGTTGCTTGCAATGCATGCAAGAGGCGTCTCCGTGTTTTACACCGGTTATTACACGTATCAAAAAAGGCAAGGATAGAAATTAAACCACAGGCCGGCTCGCGGGCGGTGGTGCACTAATGCGTGGCTAGCTAATCATTGTACCACAGATATGAATCGAGGGAGACCTAGCGCGACCAAACGAGGAGAGCTTGGAGCGGCCGAGGCCGCCGATCCAGGCTGTCCGTGGAGAATCCTGGGCCATGGTCTGGTTTGCGAGTCCCTTTCAGGTACAATCCGTGCAAGGACGGTAGGAGAGGTTCAGTGGTTGGACAAGGTTAAGTCTCTGTATCCTGTAAGAACTACTACGGAATAAGAACTATGGTGAGACTTGGCCAACTTTCAGTTACCGGAGCTCAAACTGTGCAGGACATATCAGTGGGTGTATGTGTACCCCTTTTTCCTTCTCCAAAGGCAATTCACGCATCGTGTACCATCAGACAGAGCAGGACGATGCTGGGGCCGATCGTGGTTGCTTTCGGCTCTCAATGGCTGCATTTGTTGAGTGTTCTGAATAGTCTAGAGACCGTCTGTGGTCTGCGCCAGGAAGTGGGGTACGGACCGGATCGGAGTCCGGACGTACGTGTCGGTCGCGGCAGAAAACTTGAGTTCCATCGAATCAGGGTTGAGTTGCTTCAAGTTTGAGCACAACAATTCAAACCTCTGCGCCGAAGTGCACGCATTGCTCAGAAGTATAAAGATGCGTGCAGTTCCTCGTTTCCATCTTTTTTTTTTCACTTTAACTTCTGTTGTCTGCAGGCATTCTACTACACTGTTAGTCTCCCCTTTTATAATCGCTCCTGTCCTACAATGTACCACGGTCCCTAACATGACATTTGATACGCTACGCTAAAAATTCGCGACCACAAATACGTACCGTAGATCTCGACGCACCACTGCACCAGTGCTATAATGTCGTGCCACCGGCACCGAAATCTGTCCTGTACATATACGCGCGCGGATGTCGGTGACAGCTACGTACTCCTGCCCTCGTACTGCACCGATACGCGCGGCGTGCACGTACGAGATCGCTGCCCTACGTGGCTAGGTCGTCATTACAAACTGGCCCCGGCGCTGAGCTGTAACCCGTAAAGAGAGGGCTCATTTTCTCTTCCCTTCGGGCTTCGGCCGGGGAGCTCTCACTGTCAATCCAGTGTCAATTTACGCGCACGATCAGCGGAGCACGCTATATATATAGCATCGTCAGTGGAGCGCTCTCTCACAGTCTAGGCACTGCACACTGCTCAGGTCAGAAACACACAAGAGGAAGAGGCGCGGGCGCGCGGCAACAGAGAGGAAAGCAAGCATCGATCTGTGCCGAGAAGACGAGGAGAAGTAGCTCGGGAGGGGGCCGGTAACGATGGCTCTGCTCCCGCTCGTCCTCTCGCTCCTCCTCGTGTCCTGCGCGGCGCAGTCGCCGGCCTCGTCGCCGTCCGCGTCGAAGTCTCCTCCGGTCAGCGCGTCGTCGCCACCCGCCTCGTCGAAGTCTCCTCCGTTCAGCGCCTCGGCGCCGCAGGCCTCTGTCGCGCCACCGACAAAGGCAGCCTCGGCGCCGCAGGCTTCTATCGCGCCACCGACAAAGGCAGCCTCCGCGCCGAAGGCCTCTGCCGCGCCACCGACAATGGCAGCCTCCGCGCCGCAGACCTCGGTCGCGCCACCGACAAAGGCAGCCTCATCGCCGAAGGCCTCCGCGCAACCGCCGACAACGGCAGCCTCAGCGCCGAAGGCCTCCGCGCAACCGCCGACAACGGCAGCCTCAGCGCCGAAGGCCTCCGCGCAACCGCCGACAACAGTAGCCGCGTCGGCGCCGCAGCTCTCAGCACAGCCGCCAACAACAGTAGCCGCCTCGGCGCCGAAGAGCTCTGCCGCGCCGCCGACCACAGCAGCCTTGGCACCGAAAATCTCTGCCACGGCGCCAACTACAGCGGCCTCCGCACCGCAGGTCTCTGCCGCACCGCCGACCACCTCTGCCTCGCCACCACTGACCTCCGCCGCACCCCCTACCACCGCCACCTCGCCGCCACTATCATCCGCCGCGCCGCCGACCACAGCCGCCTCCCCGCGGCTGGCTGCCACGTTACCGCCCGTTGCCTCTCCGCCAGTGGCCGCCGCGCCTCCCGTCTCTGCCACCCCTCCAGCCACGCTACCTCCACTCGCATCGCCACCCGCGGCCACACCGCCGACCGTGGCCGCGCCAGCACCCGCGGCGTCGGCTCCAGTGGCGTCCCCGCCCATGGCAATGGCACCCGCAGCGCTTCCTCCATCCACCCTCCCTCCATCAATGGCTCCGACGCCGCTCCTCGCTGCCCCGATGATGGCGCCCATCGCCACGCCTGTCATGGCTCCCGCTCCAGCCCCCTTGTCCCCGGCTCCGAGCGTCGCCCCGACGCCGTCGCCCACGGAGGCCCCGACACCGTCGCCGACACTGGCCCCGGAGCTGGCGCCCATGCTAGCGCCTTCACTGGCGCCGTTCAGCTCGGTGTCGGTGAGCCCGTCGCTGTCGCCGGGGCCCGCGCTCGCTCAGGCGGACGAGTCGGCGGCGCCGAGCGCGCGCACCGGCGGCGCCGCGCTGGTGGCCTTGGCGGCCGCGGGGCTCGTGGTCTTGTTCTAAGTAGAGCCGCGTTTAGATTTACCGTTGCGCTCCCGTACTGTTCGTCGCACGACCTTGTTCTTCTGTTGGTGTGTTTATGGTTGCATGTATGATTCTTGCTGTACAACACATTGATAATTTATTTATATTTACGTATGGAGAGATCGAAAATCTTGCGTGCATCTCTGATTTGTCGTGGATCAGTGCCTCTTGGCTGCTGCTGTCACTACTTTGTCAAATGCACGTCGATGCTGCGATCTCGTACCCGTGTTTGTTGCGACAGATCGGCAGAAGAAAAGGGCATCCTAAACGCGTCGATGTGACACGATCGATTTCATAAAATTAGCAGTGCTAGTGATGGTAATTTTTGTCTGGAACTCTGGATGATGCTCCGATGCGTTGGCTCGGCTCACAAAAAATCATACAAGCAGTAGGGAGGAAGACGCAGCGCGATGTATACAAACTCGGTGGTGAGATCACGAACCCGTGCTTTGGCTCCTCGCGTCGCACCTGCGAACGGCGCGTAGCGGGACATGACCGCGTCCGCCGCGCTGCAGTTCTTGAACCCGGCCTCGCCGACCTCGGCCACCGTGTGGTACTTGGAGTACTGGAACACTGGACCAAGGAATAACGCTACTCGTAAGCAAACCATACCACTACGATCAGGGCGCTCGTAGTTAGCTTCTGCATGATTCTGATCGAACGGATGCGGACGAAACAGACTCTGAACTACACCGTATGCTTGGAAGAGGCAGGGGATGTTTGCCAAGGTTCTCGTACCTAGGACATCGCCGACGTTGAAGGTTTTGCCGCTGGCCCACGACGGCAAGTCCGCGCTGAGATCCCACCCGGCGCTGTTCCCGACGTTGTACGAGGCCGCCTCGGCTCTCCGGGCCACGCCGTGGACTAGCAGCAGGGCGCACAGCGCCAGAGCAACGCGAGCTCTAGCCATGGAGGACGGGCTGGGCACCCGGAGATACGTATGCTTCTTGTGCAGCGGCTGGGATCCAAGGTATCCATGCGTGCCGGAAAAGGCTGGGATATATACGAAAACGGCAGTTCTTGTTGAAGATTGGTTACCTAATAATCAGCTAATCTCTCGAGCGCATTCCGCAAGGAACTAGCTGGTTGCCCTGTTAAAAGAGCGTGGTTTATTTGCTGGGTGTTGCACGCGAGCGGCCCACACGAGTCAGCGACAGGCACACAGTTCCTATTGGAAGGTGAAGCGGTCGTCTGCTCTGCTCTTCTTTATTTTGCATGCGATTGCGACGGTTTTGATTTGAATAGGTGGCGCCGGGGAGGAAATTGGGGCGTTTTGGTGAGGTTCGGTGGTGCGGTTTCTCGTGTCGTTGCCCGTTTGTGCTAGTAATGGAAGTTAAGCAGCTTTCCTGCACATAACTTTTGTCTAGAGAGATATTTCATGGATTCCGTGTTCCTCCGAGAGTAGGCAATCTCTTTCGTGCTTCTGCTATTGGTTGAAACTGGCTGTTAATCTAATCGGAGCTCGATATGCGCGTGGTAAATTCTTTCTGAGCAGCTGCGGCGTGTGTGAAGAATAGAACTGCCAATAGGGTTTTTTTGGTTGATTGGATCTCCTAAATAGAACCCACTTTCAACAAAAACAAGTTTTCCAATTATTTTTTTGGGATCAAAAATCCACTTTTTAAACTAATATGTTATGTAGTGTCTAGAGAGTTTGTTGATTGGATGGGATGAGCCAAAACCGTCTCATATCACCCATGGCTGGAGTATACTGTAAAAATAATTCGAGTAGTTTATACATGTCAGTGATGATGGATTTACAAAAATGAAATATGTTCTAGATTCCAAACAATAGCTATATTTGTTAACGCAAGCAACTATGATAGAGATAGCTGGTTTTTTCAAAAAAAACGTTAACCTCATTTTTCTGTGGTTTAAGGACAAATTGTTTTGATAAACTCATGTTGGCTGGTTGTAACAGTCTTTGTTATCCCGTATCGGATCAACTGACTTGTGTGTGACGGTGTGGGGAGAGGCCTGGTGCGGGTCCGTCTCGCAGGGGCGAACCTACCTTCAAGTGAGCGAGGGCACAACTATATAATTTGTAAATTCTCACCATGGTTAAGCTTAATAATTCTAGTTCATCTTAAGGAGTGTCCCCACTCAAAATTTGTGCTAGTTTCGCCCCTGCCGCTTCGGACCACCCCCATTCGACTTCCTCCTCTTCCCTCCGCCGCCAACACCCACGCTGGTGAGGCTGCTATTCTCCAACGAGGAGCTCAACCTCCTCGGCGGTGATATGGCTGTCGTTGCCAAGCCGGCCGACGCCGCCATCCACCAGCTGCGACGCCAAGTGGACACCGTCCACGCCAAAGGGCACCGCCGCCGAGCACTGCGCCGCCGAGCTTGGCTCCTCCCGGCGGTACAAGTTTTGTAACCCTATGGCCCACAGTCTATTTACATGCCCTCTTCTGCTAAGCTGCGGGGGAATGATCATATATTCTGGATATTACTCAGAAAATGTCTTACGGAAGCTATACCTCAAAGATTTCTCAAGTATGTCTGTTCAACATATAAACATGTGTATTATTTTTCGCATCCAAATGGATTGATCTTTCTTTTCCTTTATATACTTGTGGGATACCTGTAACCAGAGTACTATCCAAGACCAGACAAGTGGACACAAACCGACCTACCCGAACATCATCATCATTCAATCAGGCAAGTAGCAGCCTTCCGGCCACGCTGGGGCCCGACCGGCTAGAACACACAGCCGACATGCGTACGCAGCAGTTCCCTGACCGCTCGGGGAACCCCATTCTCCGGGACACGTGGCGCCCCCCCGACTACTCGGGAAGGCCCAGCTCACCCTGACACGTGGCAAGCCTGCAGCCGCTCGGGGGGTTGGTCAAACCACGCGACCGGCCGTCACACCAAGCCAAGAGTCCAAGGGCACCTATCTGGATCTTCGGCTGTACCGGCAATACGGCCCCGGGGACATCGAGGTGACGCCCACGATCAAGCTTACCGCACCAAGACCGAGGCACAGCTCGGAAAGACAGCCGCAACAGTAAGGGCCCACATGGATCTGCCACGTGGTTGACCCCCAACCATACATGCAAGGTCAGGGAGGGGCCTGGCAGCCCCCCATACGACGTAGGCCATACCCCACCAACAAGACGCAGCTAACAACTCCCAAACAGTGGGAACAACAGCAGGCGTGGTGATATGGACAACGACACAGAGCAGTGTTGTGCCCACGATTCGGCCATAATTCGGCATGTCAACAAGCGTACGGCACAAGGCAAGGGCCTCCGATCAGGTGCAGCGAGGTCAAGGTACGGCGGCGACAGCAGTCCAAGCTGAGGGCCCACTAAGGCCCTCCTCTGCCTCTTTCTTTTTTCCTTTTCCCATCATGTAACCGACCCCAAAAACGTATATAAGGAGATAGGAGCCCTAGGGAAGAGCATTTTGACCGACCGACTGACATCCATTCTCATCACACACATGCTTACGAGCACCCCCATTGTAAGCCCGAAACACCTCTCGCAAGGAACACGACTCTCCCAGACTGGACGTAGGGTCTTTTCCCGAACCAATATAATTCCTCTATGTTGGGAGCGTTTACCATCGAGACCGTGAGGTAGCGTGGCGTAAGTAAACCGCTGGTGTCCGAAAAACTGACAATACTGGGTAAATGCGTGCATTCCTTTCCTGTTGGTATTACTCAGCCTTACAAAGGGTTGCTATGCTTGCTGGGAAGGAAAGATAGTTGTAGTCATTGTGGGGGCTAAGTTGTTGCTTAGGACTTTTCAAAATTGATCTTAATTATTATTTTACTATTTATTTTTTTAGAATCAGTGAGTGATGTAGAGCATGAAGGGAAGAAACAAAAATGCTGAGGGAACGCATCAACAGTTGAGTTTAAAGTGTAGTTTTGTAGCTAAGTAGCCTGCTTAAAACATGCAGACAATATACTTCATCAGTTGGATGTAATATAATGTTCTACTATTTGTATCGTTTGTAGCTTAGGGGGGCTCCATTGTTTGCATGGGGGTAGGGCGCTCCAGCCCCCTAGCCCCCTGCTGGATCCTCCCTGGCTATGGTGTCGCGTGTACCTGTTCTAAGAAACGACGGGAGAGGGGGAAACGGAAACCCTTGCCTGGCGGAGAGGGGATTCAAAAATCCAAAAAAATCCTCGTAGAGTCATTTCTTCGTTGGGTTAATCAACCTTGTGCTCCTAAAGTAGCCCTTATTAGAGGTGGCGCCTCATCGATTCGGGCAAGAAGAGGTCGATTTGGTGAGGCAACTCTTTGATGATCTGCGCCGGTAAATGGGGAGGAGTTTCGGCGTTGAATTTGGAGCATCCACAAAGAAAGGCCTTCAATAGTTCTTTGATTTCGGCCTTCAATATTTGCAGTGTCTTTGTTTAGAAAGTCTGTTGAGGTGGTTAGAAAGTCTGTTGAGGTGGTTCGGACCTATGAGGGCGGTTCAAAGGGATCTACTCCGTACGAGACAAAATGGCTCCTTGGTCTACGGCAGATTCAGCAAATATCGTTTTTTCCCACCAAATGCCCAATGATTAGTTGACCTGCCACTCGTAAATTTACGGATTGCACATCGAATACGTAACTCTGTCGAAATTAAAAGTGACACTATATTGTCGATGCAAGGAGTTTTATTGTCAGTATAGCCGTATAGGCAACGATAAGAACTGTACCACGTTTAGCCAAAAAATCATAACAGCAAGAACTTACGGAGCATACATACGCACACACCCAGACACTCTCGTAAACTATGGTAGTGCCGGAGCAGAGCTCACAGCTCAGAACAGATTACACGCGTGAAGAACGAGACCAAACAGGAATGCACGAAACCGCAGCACTGCCTTTTCCCTAGCGAGCGGCCCCCCAGTTCAGCCCATCAGGGCAGCGAGGCCCACGGCCCCGAACATCAGGCCCGTCGCGAGGCGGGCCCCGCTGGCAGCCGCCGCCGCGGCCGCGCCGCTGTCGCTCGAGTCCGAGTCGGCCGCGCCCGCTGCCGTCGCGCCCGCGGGCGTCGCGTTCGTCGACCGCACGGCGGCGCCCGACGTCGTCGCCGCCGCGGGGGCGCTGCCGCCGCCGACGCCGGAGACGGTGACGGTAAGCTTCATCCCCGAGGCGCAGTGTCCGGCGGCGCCGCAGATGAAGTAGCGGGTGCCCGGCTTGGTGAGCGGGATGGTGGTGCTCTGGCCCTGGTGCGACCGCAGCGGGTTGCTCGCCGAGCAGGCGCTGTGGTCCGCCGCGCTCACCTCCAGCACCGAGTGCGCCACGGCGTACTGGAACGCTGCAAGCCAGGCGAGGCGAGAAGCGAGCTACTGAGATTTCGAACCAACATGCATGCCGCATTGGCAGAGCAGAGCTTAAATTTGGCAACAGTTGCATGTAACTGGATGTGAGAACGGGATGGCATATTGGCATTGGTGCTTACAGAGAGTGTCGCCGACGCTGAACGGCTTGCCTTTGGCCCAGGCAGTGTAGTCCACGCCGGGCTTCCACCCGGACGCGTCGCCCACCGTGTAGTCCTTCGCGGCCGCCGGCACGACGGAGACGACGAGGACGATGGCCAGTAGCAGGTCGCGCAGAGTGCCAGCCATTTGACGAGACAATCTGGGTGAAATATTGAGCCAACGACGCCCAGGTTATAGGAGAGGCCGGGATGAGCTGCTCAGGACAGTGATCAATGGACAAGACTGCTGCTGAGGGGAGTTGTGAGCGGTCGTTGCTATATAGGCCAGAGTCGGTTATGAGCTCTGTGTCTCTGTCCATTCTGCCTTTTGAGGGATACTAACGTGCAATTGCGTAATTCTAACAGCTTTTCTCGACGCTTTAGTCTGCGTGAAAATGCGTACGACGAAGGTATTTAGTGCCTGCCTTTGCTCCAGGGAAAAGAGAAGAAAGGGCATGGAAACGAGTTAATGGTATACCTAATACAAAGGTGCACCATAAGTACTTACTAGCAAGTAGATGATTATGATGGTTTAACAAACCAATAATTTTTCACACCAAATAATTTGGTTCAAACATATATTTTTCGATAGGAAGAAAAACCCGAATAATTTGATCGTTTGTTTACTGATGATTTTTCTTTTTATGGTAGCACATCGCCGCTGAATGAGTTGCTTTGCTTATTGAATAGGGAAATATGGACAGCAACATGGCGCCATAACTATTATTGCGACGGTAGATGGGAATTCGTGAAAAAGCTTATTGAACGAATTCTTATGAAATTCTAGCAATTAAATGGAAGGTCATTCTAGAACTGCCGCTGCTAACTGAATGTGCCACACCAGAGGCATCTGGACGTGCTATTATTTTTGGCACTTTAGTTTGTTGCCAGTACATGTTCCTTTCGGCCTCTTTAATCCACGATTTTATAGGGCTGCTAGTTCCCATTGTGGACTCAGGTTTTGCTGCCCGATTGGACTAACCGAGTAGGATCACCGTAAAGAATGGAAATGTTTATGCGATATCTGACCTGAATTTCTCTTGTTCCTCAAGCGGCCTCCCTGCCACTGCCAGCCTGCCAGGTCGACATGCTTGCTAGGCCACCCCACGACAAAAGTCGCAACAATGATTTGGACGAAGTCAAGCATACACAGATTAAATTCCCCTTTCTTAGTGGTCTCATATAGACAACAGATCCCTTTCCTTCTGCGATGATAACACTTGACGATGCAACAAAAACAATAGCCATTCCAGCAAACTGAAAAGCATAGTGCAACAGGCCAAACCCAAACCGAAGTTGCAATAGGTAGAAAATACTGGTGTGGAAGTTCGTCGAGTGCACGAGGCGCGCTGTCCTGGCCCTCCCGCCACAGGTAGAAGGCGATGTCGTCGTTAGATCTTTGGCTTCGCTTTTTAAAAACCAAAAACCGGGTAATAATTTGATTTATGAGCCACGTCAATTACTAAGTTTTAGAATTTTAAAAGCCAATGTGTTTTGTTTTTAAATCTGGTGTACCTTCCGCGAAGGTTTCCAACTCTTAAGCTTCGTAAAAAGAGAGAGAAAAAACATGTATGCGATAGAGTGAGGAAAGAAAACTGAAACTGAAAACATTTGATCCACTATCATGGGTCTCTTCCTTGGTTCCAGAACTGTAAAGTTAACGTGTTTTCAGGTTTTCAGTTCATTTTCTATGAGGGTTCGTTACATTTTATCGTTTACACTGAACTACCCGATTGGCCTAAAATGATCAGGCGCTGAGAGATCCTAAAAAATCTCAAGTATTGTATTGCTACAATAACCTGGGCAGCTATTTTCGTCTCTTGGTGCCTCCAAAGCACAAGGCTGATCGATCTCCAAGACGAGTAGAAGGCTCCTCCACGTACTCTATGATCGTTTCGCCTTCTGGCTGGACGCATCTGGGATGGGGCGATGATTTGGGCCTGAGCACGGATACTTTGCTCTACCGCCAATGACGAGGCAGCACTAATTTGTCGCAATTTGGTTTCTCAATGCATCGTTTTTTTCTCGTTTTTATTTTACGGTCGCGATAGTTTTGTTTGTAATATATATAACGTTATTTTTCTAGTTTTTGGCCGCGTCTAGATCGCTTTGTAAACTTAGTTCTCGGAAAATACGTATATCACAGTGAGCATCGGAACAGTTGCGCCATAAGTGATTACTCGTCTCGAAACTACACGTAGTTCGCCACAGTCGCACTGATCAAGAGCTCGGCGCCACCTGCCGGCATGACAACCACGAGCCCCTCGGCGGCGCACGCCGAGACAGAGCACGAGACGTGCACGGGCTTGCTCCCCTCCAGCGCCAGGTCCTCGAGACCGGCCTCGTCGCGCCAGAGCGCGACCCGGGGCGCCGCATGCCCGTGCCCATGGCGCGGCTCCTGACCATCACCATCCGCCGCGCACGTCAGGACGTTCAGCCCTTTCGAGCCGGCGCGAGACATAACCGTGAATCGCGGGGGCGCCTCGGCGCCGAGCATCTCGCTGGCCTTGGCGACGCAGGCCGCGGCGAGCGCGCGGTGGTCGGGCGTGGCGGCGGCCCTGAAGAGCACGGTCGTCGTCTTATTGTCGGCGGCGGCCAGTGCGGCGGACTTGACGCGCTTGGCGGCGCCGGCGCTCTGGAGGTAGCGCGTGTACTGGATCACCGGGTTGGCGACGCGCTCGCCCTGCGCTTGGAGCTCCGCGTGCTTGCGAGCCCAGGACTTGAGGAAGCCGACGAGGGACAGCGGGTCGGCGAGGAGCAGGCTGCAGCTGGCGCCGACGGCGTAGCCGCCGTCCTGGAATCGTGTCAGCTGCGAAGGGAAGCACGACATTGCTGTGAGCTGGGTTACCGGTTGCCACATTTCCGGCTAGATCTATCTGTGACTGATTGGTGGGCCCAAGGCCCGACTATCACTGCACGTACCTGCATGAAGAACGGGGCACAGATGTCGGGCTCGTGCAAGTCCACGTCGGTCCAGAGCGCCAGCGCGGCCTCCATCCTGTCCCGGTCGGCGCCCTTCGCCTCCAAGAACGCCGCCATGGTCACCTCCACCGAGGCCTGGACCAGCCGCACGCCGGTGTCCCTGAGCTTCACCTCCCACAGGCGCCCGTCGCCG
>OAMR01000617.1:12685-25514 GCA_900205405.1 Echinochloa crus-galli
TTGGTCTGGAAAGCGATATTGCCGATTGGAACCAAATATGCGGCATTCGGCAAGTGGTCTCCAAATTGGGAAGGACCGTGCCTCCACAATTGAACAAGCCTTTTAAGTTGTACGTGGCGGCCGATGCCCAAACTATTGGATCGGCCCTCATACAAGAGTTTGAAGGGAAAGAAAGAGTGGTTGCATACCTTAGCCGAAAATTGCTAGATCCCGAAACAAGATATTCGGCTGCAGAGAAGCTTTGCTTATGTGTTATTACTCATGTACAAAATTTCGGCACTACGGAGGAAATATTGCCAGAGATAGATGAAGCCGAGCAATTGGGGTTAATGGCACAATTAATGCTGAACCAGCTAAGAATCGCCACATGAAGCCACTGTACTTGAGGGGATTTGTCAATGGGAAGCCATTAACTAAGATGTTTGTTGATGGTGGAGCTGCTGTCAATGAGATGCTGAATAACAGGTTGCAGAGGGATATGTATGGGAATGGATATACAGAATTCATGGATTATAATGCTATTGATGCTCTTCCGAATCCTGGATATATAAACGTTTTGTAATCGTAGTCGATTAGGAATCGTGTCAAAGTCTGGGTATAAATATAAAGCCGTGGTGATTGTAATAAGGATCGAACAATCATACAACAAACCGGCCTTGCGCCACATTTCGAGTCCTTTAGTCGTGTCGTCGAAATCTTCGAGGGGAATCATCGATCCGTCGACCTCCGTAAGTATCGACAACCTTGTATCATGCTTAGTATCATGCGGTGGATTTAAGCTTGGTATAAGAAGGCTTCCTTGTTAGATCATGAGCCATGCGGTAGACTAAGGTTTAGCTTGAAGTATGGCGTCGAAAGGACAGACCTGAAGAAGATGATCATTCGGCTCCTACATGCATGGTATGTTTCTTGCCGAATGAATTTATGGCTCTTGCTGATCAAGTTGTACAGGAGGAACTTGTTTATTAGAGATTTACGATCGTGCTTTCACATTTATCATGCTTTATGCCCGTTAATCGGTTGTATTTAAGTATTGTAACGATCATCTAATTAAATACCGATCTTTCATCATGATGACGTCATGCGGTCGGCAGTATGCTTTCTTACGCGCTCTGCCGAATATGTTGTGAATGCCTGTATTGCTGACAGATAGCTTGTTCATATCTATATGCCGATCAAGATTGGCCTTGCAAGCCGTAGAGATGGAACTGTTTGGTATCATCCGGCATGTTCCAGGTTTTATATCTAAACATTTTTTCTTCCTTTGTCAGTTTCAGGGAAAATTGACTGGCACGTTTCCGGATTCGAAAGCTCGAGCCACGTGTGAAGCCAGCTGATTCGGCTTGGTGTGTGCTTGGCGTGAACTGCAGGTTTTACGTCAACAGAGAGAACACCCAACATCGACGCCGAGTTCTTCGTGGTAGTCGGTCGGTCCTCATGAGGGCCGAGTACAGGGCGACGATTAGGAGCACTGTACGTACAGTAGCCCCCGGGTGTTGGGTTGGTTAGTATAAGCGAGCCAAGGCTCAAAAAATAGCTAAACAACATGTGTGCCCACGAATTGGTGAAGGCTTGCTACCACCAAGAATACTTTTCCGGGTTGGGGGGCTTGCTCAGTCAAATTGGCTGAGTTGTATGTAGGTGAGAGCATGCTGCCACCAAAGAAGGGGCCAAAATTTTACTGGCACCCGTGACTCAACAGTACGTTGATAAGGATGGACCGAGCTGGCCCGGTCAAAAGCTGCCGTTACTGGCTATGCGGGAATCCCGCCGCTGAGCATGCTCAGTCAAGGGCATTGATGATCGCCCGCCCAGGGAAAAGGCGAAACGCATGCGCATCCTTCCCCAGGCATTTTAATGACTCACGGGCCAACAGATCCACGACCCCAGGGCGTCTATAAATAGGTGCTTCAGCGTAGTTCACCACCAGGGTGTTTTGGAGACGTTAGCCATCATGCGATCTTGAAAATTCTTCTTCCTGAGAGGGTTGTGGTTGGGGGTAGAGTAGGCCAAGGTACATGCCTTGGCGTTCGCCATTGATGCCAGAAGAAAATCGGCGAAGAGTGGTGCAAATGCTGCTGGAAGGGAGCCGGGCATCGCGCTTCTCATATGCAGTGGAGGTGCCTATTTCTCGGTAGAACCGGGCGAGGATGCTGCGGTAAGTCTTCTCTTCGTCCGGAAGCTAGCGAATGACGCCGAACTGATGGCTGATTTCGCGGGCCCATCAAGGACGAGTGGGCGCGACCTGAGCCTGGGCTCAAAGGTGCTAATGCCGAGTCCTTACTCTCCTCTAGCAATGCAGCCACGAGGTCCTTCAGTTGGTGTGAAGCCACAAGAAAATCGTCGAGAAAGCTATGGACACTGCTTCCGGTGATTGTGTGCTGACCGCCTGACTGAAATGGTTCAAGAGCCTGCTAACAGGGGGCTCATATCTTTGTAACTTGAAATGGACTTTGGCCAAATGTACTATGTCTTTGTAAACTTGGCGGGTCGCGTGGTGTTAATATGAACATGTTCGCTTTGGTGGTGGTGAACAGTGCCCGACCACCTAGGTGGGTCAGCAGTTGTCTTGTAGTCGTATTGAAGCATGCGAGGGACTTGGTTTGGTCCTCTTGGAGCGCGCCGAGTCGTAGTGCGGCGCCCAGCCCCCGAGCTTGCGAGGGACTTGGCTTGGTCCTCTTGGAACGCGCCGAGCTTGCGAGGGACTTGGCTTGGTCCTCTTGCAACGCGCCGAGTCGTAGTGCGATACCCAGCCCCCGAGCTTGCGAGGGACTTGGCTTGGTCCTCTTGGAACGCGCCGAGTCGTAGTGCGGCGCCCAACCCCCGAGCTTGCGAGGGACTTGTCTTGGTCCTCTTGGAATGCGCCGAGTCTTTCGGTATGGAAGCTTATCCTGGCCATCAATTTTGGATCCTACGGATCGCGGATCGCCAATCCCGCGGATTCCGTCCGTTAGTTTCGGAGCCGTTAGGTTAGGGCGGCACCTTGCTATTCATACGCGACCAAGGACGCCATCGTCGTCATCCCACCGTAGCGCCGCACCCTTCGCCTTTCTCTCCCTGCTTTCTCTCACCCCGCCATTGCCAAGCGCGGTTTCCGAGGCCGTCGAGCATTTTCGCTCCTGCTTCATCCATTCCCCTTCTTCTTCCACCAAGCATAGCTATGGCTGACGATGCTGCTGAGCGCGCCGCTCTGGAGGCTCTGGCGGCGGCTGGGGTGCCGCCGGAGGGCGAGCAAGAAGCGGCTTGGGGGAAGACCAAGATGACGATGGAGCGGCTGGAAGATTTGGCGAATCGCGGTGTGCTCCCCGCGAAGGAGACCTTGGCATGGAGGCTGCCGGGGAAGGAGAAGAGGCCGTTCGAGAACACTGGTGAAGTGGCCGTCTTCGCGCACTTTGTGGAGCGTGGATTCAGCACGCCGTCCGGCGATTTCTTCCGCGGGCTGCTGCATTACTATGGTCTGGAGCTCTCTCATCTTAATCCTAATGGGATTTTTGATATCTCATTCTTCATCTACCTTTGTGAGGCTTTTCTTGGAATCGCTCCCCATTTCCATCTCTGGCGGTACTTGTACCGTGTTAAGCGCATTGGGTCTGGGGGTAGAGGTGATGGTCCTACTCGGATTACCGGTGGAGCGGGCATTGCACTGCGCATGGGTAGGCAGAAGGATTATTTCGATCTGCAGCTGCTCCACTGCCATAAGGAATGGCGCCGCGACTGGTTCTACAGGGTGTACCAGCCACCTCTGCTGCCGAGTAGGACCGGCAAGGCGCCGAAGGAGCAGGAGTCCTGGCGCGCTCTTCCGGTTGGGGGCAAATGCGATGACATCCCCGAGCTTATGTCGATGATTTCCGGCATAAAGCAGAGGGGATTGACCGCCATGGCCGTTACTGTGTCATTCGTGGCCCGGACAATTCAGCCGATCAAGGACCGAGTTCACCCGTTGTTCAAGTTCTCGGGTCGCCTGGACCCAGCTCGGGAGACGTCTCGGGGATTCGACTCGGATGAAGTCATGCGGCGCATGGGGACGATGATGAAGGGTGAGGTGAACAATCTCAATGCGCCCCGTCCTTTTGCGCTAAAGAACCCTCCTCCTGCGGTAAGGTTTCCATGCTGAGTACTTGTTCCTTGTTTTGGTTTCTTTTTGGCATTTTCATCGCTTGTCAACTGAACTTTTTTTGCTGTATACTTCTTGCTAGGAGGTGACCAAACGTTTCTTCTGCCCAGCACCACTGCCTGAGGCGGGCCCGGCGTTGAGGCAGAAGGTGATGAGGCCGGAGGAGGCGAGGGATGACCGGCTTCCAGTTATGAAAGACCTCGAGGACTGGGTTTCTGAAGAGCTCGGCTCTCCCCCGAGCTCAAGTGAAGCAGCTGCTGTGGAGTCTGCAGCTACCGCTGCTAGGACCCGAGCTGGTGCGCGGAGATTTTCCTCGCAGGTGCAGACCGCGGCGGCCGAGTCGCGGAAGAGGTCGGCGCAGGCACAGGCGCAGTCGTCTGGTGCGCTGCAAGCAAAGAGGCACAGGTCGGACCGTGCCTCGTCCGCTGGAGAAAGTGCTGAGGCCTCCCCGGACGTAGATGATGAAGACCAGGGTCCAGATGCTGTGGTGGTGATTGCGTCGGTGCGGTCCTCTACGCCTGTGCGTTCACCGGGGGATGGTCGGCCACCTCGTCCAGCCGGCTTGGTGCTCAAGCGCCCGAGCAGGAGTAACAGGTTAGAGCCCTAGCTTGGTTAAGTTGGTTCTGCTCGGGCGTCCCCTTTTCGCTAACTCAAATCTTTGACTTTTGCTTTCTTTGTGCTTGTGATGCTTTTCAGGAAGGTAACCGTACTGTCAGACACATCGTGTACCCGATCTGACAGCGGTGGTGACTTAGGGGACTCCTTGTCCCAGGATGCGCCTGCTACGGAGCAGGCTGCTCCACTGGTGGAGCCGCCAGAGGTGTCAGCGAGGAGCGCCGCTGCTGGGTCGGGCCCAGGGGTATTGGTGATCGTGGCGACGGAGACCAGGTCGGACGCTCAAGCCGACGAGGGGGAGCCGGCCATGCCAGAGCTCGAGGACGACGCAGTTCCGGACCAGCATGCTGATCCAGAGGGAGAAGAAGAAGAGGAGCTGAGTCGTCAGGAACGCTTTGAGCGCATTGCCAACGCGAACAGGGCGGCGCTCGAGCGGATTCGCGCTTCGTCAAGCTCGATGCTGGAGGACATGGAGGTGAGTTAATCTGTTCCTGGGAGTGAATGGCCTGCAGCTTTGTTTTGAACCTTGAATGGCACAGGTGCTGATGTCCGGGATCGTGGAGGGCACGCGCTTGATGCGTGTGGCTGAGGACGAGTACTTGGAGCTGCAGGAGCTCAGGACCCGGGTCCGGACTATTGCCAATGAGGCTCGTGGTGTCGCGATTCAGAAGGACACGAATGCAGAGGGCCTGGTGCAACTCAACCAAGAACTCGTCACTCAGCTGGAGGCAGCTAATGCAGGTAAATATTTGTCTTCGAGAGTACTTGGTGGTACCAGCTTTTATTCTTTATCTTTCTTTATTCCGAGCTCTCATGTCATGACAAAGAGATGGAGCGGATCCAGGGTCGGCTTGCGACGGTGGACCAGAAGTTTAAGGATGTTGCAGCCACTCTGCGGGAGAGGGACGCTGAGCTGAAGCGCGCCATAGAAAGTGAGCGGAGGCCTGTGCGTCGTCGTCTTGAGTTTCCCACGTGTACCGAGCATGAAGCCATAACACTTGGTTGTGGTTGGCTTTACTGCGCAGGTCATGCTCGTGAGAAGAAAACCTTGAAAGGAGATACAAGACCTCGCCAGCTCGCACGGCCGGGCTGTGGGTGCCCACAACGCCGCCATGACTGGTGAGGACTACTTCCGAGTTCTGTTGCCTTCATGGTATTCATGATACCTTTACTGTACTAAACAACCCGTGCATATATGCAGAGGCTGCTGGTCGATATGAAACTTTGGCACAGGCGGCCATGTCAGCGTGTGACCAGATTCAAGCTCCTGGCGACCGTCCTGCAGTGCCTATCGCGGAACGGCTGCAACATTTGCCTGAGTACACCAGAGGAGTGGCCGCGGAGACCGCCAGATATGCTGTGAGGTATACACTGGCGCTTGTTCGTTCGTACCACCCCAGCCTCGATCTTGAAGACATTCGCGACGGGTACCACCCCGACTTGTCGGAGCAGCAGTTCGAGGATCTGGCCGAGTCCTTCGCTGGATTGGCAATTGACGTGGTTCATAGAGATGGAACTGTCTGGTATCATCCGGCATGTTCCAGGTTTTACGGAGAAGAAACAGAGAAATCATGTAGCTTTTGGCAGACATTTTGTGTAATGAGGAATGCTTCCGTATTAGCGATTTTTGTTTTGAGTTGACTTTACTAACCCCTATCACTTCACCGCAACCATGACAAGCGCTAGGGACTCGGGCGAAGAACTGGCTGAGCTCTCATGGAGGCAGCACTCCTGCATGCTACGATGCTCTGCATGGAGGCTTAGTCGTAGGCAGGGTCCCGGCCGAGTACTTTCGCGCGTGTTTAGATATTGGATATAGTGAATCGGACTTGCCGTGTTACTTCGTGAGTAACTTAACTAGAGGACGAGCACGTGGCCGTTTTCAGTTCCAGTGTCTATCGCTATCTCTCTAATCTTTTGTTGTCAGACACAAAATTGGAATAAATGAAACTTTGTTAAATAATCAAGACGACAGGGTAAAGATACATAGCTGCATTTTGGTCTAAGGATAGAACTTAGTGAGGTGCTGGATGTTCCAAACGTTGGGAACTGGGTTGCCATCAGCCCATTCTAGGCGATAGGTTCCTAGAGAGACGACTTCCTTGACGATGAACGGGCCTTCCCATGGTGCGGACAACTTGTGCTGCCCTGCTGAGCTCATGACTCGGCGTAGGGCGAGGTCGCCTACATTCAGGGATCGTTCTTTGACGTTCCTGTCATGGTACCGGCGTATCTGCTGCTCGTGGCGAGCGTGCCGGGTTAAGGCGCATAGCCTGTGCTCTTCTAGTGCATCAATGTCGACCTGTCGACTTGACTCGGCTTCACCTTCTTCGTAATTCTTGATGCGTGGTGCAGAGAGGGCGAGGTCAGCTGGCAGCATGGCTTCTGATCCGTAGACCATGAAAAACGGTGAGTAGCCAGTTGCACGGCTCCTCTGTGTACGGAGGCCCCATACCACGTGTGGTACTTCTTTAGCCCAGCGGCCTGCGCGTGGGTTTAAGGCGTCGTAAATTTCCTTCTTGAGGGCGTCTAGGACCATGCCGTTTGCACGCTCGACCTGGCCGTTGCACCGCGGGTGTGCTGACGATGAGTAGTACACATCGATCTGGTTATCTTGGCAGAAATCCCAGAACTCATGCCCTGTGGACTGCGAGCCGAGGTCGGTGATGATGCGATTTGGGACACCAAAACGGTGCGTTATCTCTTCAATGAAGGCCGCTGCTGTGGCCGACTTGGTGTCGATAACAGCCTTGTACTCAATCCACTTGGTGAACTTATCCACCGCGATGAGCAAGTGCTTAACTCCACCCTGAGCTGGCTTGAACGGTCCCACGTTATCGAGCCCCCATACTGCGAAGGGCTAGGATGATGGGATGGTGCGTAGCGCCTGAGCCGGCAGGTGCTTTTGCTTTTGGAATAACTGACACCCAGCGCAACGCTGGACGAGTTCTTTTGCGTCAGAGACCGCAGTGGGCCAGAAGAACCCGGATCTGTAAACCTTGCCAACCAGTGTTCTAGCTGCCGCGTGATTGCTGCATGCGCCAGAGTGAACTTCATGCAGTAATGCCAGGCCCTCGCTGCGTAGGATGCACTTCATGAGTACTCCACCGCGTGATTGCTACATGCGCCAGAGTGAACTTCATGCAGTAATGCCAGGCCCTCGCTGCGTAGGATGCACTTCATGAGTACTCCCGAGGATGCTGACTTTCTGCAAAGCTCAGACCCAATCACCACATAACTAGCGCTTCGCCGGCTGAGCTGCTCGAGAGCGACCTTGTTTTCCTCGAGTTTGTCTTCTATGGTCATGCGGTCATTTTTTATGAACGCGATGAGTGGCTCTCGCCAATCTCTCTCGTCTTCTGCTTCTGGAACAGTTGAGACTGCTGCGACAGCCTGGTCGGCAGAGGCGGTGGGTTCGCTTCCGTTCATTAGCTTGATGGACGGCTTCCGTAGGTCCTGTACAAACACACCGGCGGGTATCTGGGAGCGCTTGGATCCGAGTTTAGACAGGACGTCCGCGGCGACATTTTCTTCCCGCGGCACGTGGCGGCATTCTAAGCCGTAGAAGTGAGCTTCTAACTTTCGAACTTCTGCGCAGTAGGCGTCCATCGTTTCTTTGGAGCATTCCCAGTTCTTGTTAACCTGCTCTACCACCACTTTTGAACCTCCGAAACACAACAGACGCTTGATGCCGAGGGTGATAGCTATTTTTAATCCATGGATCAGTGCTTCGTACTAGGCACCATTGTTGGTCGCCTCATAGTGTATCTGCAGCACGTATTTGAGGTGCTTTCCTTCTGGTGATATGAGGAGTACTCCAGCGCCGGCTCCTTCCAGGTTGAGGGTGCCGTCGAAGTACAATATCCAGTGCTCTGGTGGCTCGGCGGGTGCTGGCGCTTGTAATTCTGTCCATTCGGCTAAGAAGTCTACCAATACTTGGGATTTTATAGACTGTCTCGACCTGAAGGTAATGTCAAAACTTCCGAGTTCTACTGCCCATTTGACGACTCGGCCGTTGATGTCGCGGTTGTGGAGGATCTCGCCGAGCGGAGACGGCGGGGCTGCGCTCTTGGCGAGCCGTAACGACGATCGTATCGGTCGCGCTCGCTGAGTTCGCAGTGTGCGCGGTGGTCGTCTGCTTCAGAGTACTCGGAATAGTTGGCTCGGCGTTCGGGTTGGCCATAGTCCTGGTCGTACCGCTCTCGGCGTTCCATCTCAGCAGCGTCACGTTCGCGATGCCGCCTGTCGAGCTCTTTTCTGACATCACGGACCCTCCCGCGAAGCCTGTCGCGGAGGTCACCGTCGAAGCGGCGATGGTGTCGGCGTCTGTTGCCATCGTCACGGTGATTTCGGGGGTTCCTGCCCTCGGATTCGTCCGGCTGGTGGTCGGCCTTTCGTTCCTGATCGACCTCCTCCGGGATGTCGTGCAGAGTTGGGGACCTATAGCAGCGCCGTCCTCGTTCAGATCTACTGTGCCCGGTCCTGCGGGAACTCGATCTGCTCGAGCGTGATCGGCTAGATCGTGACCTAGCCTCACTGTCCTTCTGATGTAGGTTCTGCGCGACGGCCAGCCGGGCTCAGAGCCGGGCCGCCTCTGGGGTGGCTTCCATGTGATCCAGCTCGGCGATGCATGCCGCCATGGCCGCTGATGGTGTTTGGAAGTTGGCCTGGGCCCGTTCGAACTCGCGTGCCAGAATGCGCGGGTCCAGCGGCGTGAACCTCCATCTGCTTGCCGGTCCGCGTCTTCAGCTTGCCGGCGCTGGGCTCAGAGGGTGTTCGCGTCGATGCGACGTTGTCGCGCGGACGCTGTCTCATTGTCTTGGGTCGGTTGGTCTTCATGAAAGTACATTTGACCTCCTTAGTTTTGGTTGATTTATGACAAGTCACTTGGAAGACTAATGTGCTATGAAGAATTGTGTGTAGACGGTGATACAACATAAATAAGAAGCGGAGCACCAAAAGAGGAAATAAGGGACAACACGAGAACTCAAGTGTTTTGATTTGTTTTAATGTCTTTATCCTTGAGTCAATAGGAAAAGCCGTACTATTAAGGGGGATTCGAAGTTTACTGGCTTGGTTGAAGATGAAGTGCTCATATGTCATAGGATAAATTATGTGTATGAAGGAACCACAAGTCGTCGCTTTGCACCACACTCACAAAAGCCTCCACCAACAGCTCCTTACATGATGCAATCAATGCCAAATCCCACTCCTCATCGTCGTGCAAAATGGAGGATCTCGCCAAGCGAAAAGTTAGACACCACATGAATGGGATGAGCCTGGAAATAATGGCACAGCTTTCTGGAGCAGATCAGGAGTGCGTAAAGCAACTTTTGAGGGTGCTGGTACCGGATTTTTGACTCAGCTAGTACTTCGCTAACGTAGTATACAGGCCTCTGCACCGGATAAGAGTGTCCGTCTTACAGGCGTTCGACGACCAAGGCTGTGCTGACCACATTTGTGGTTGCTGCTATGTATAGCAGGAGGGTTTCGTTCTTCTTCGGCCCGGCGAGGACTGGCGGGGTGACAAGGAATGCTTTGAGGTCGGGCAATGCTTGATCGGCTTCCGGCGTCCACTCGAACTTGTCGGCTTTCTTCAAGAGCTTGAAGAAAGGGGCGCCACGTTCACCTAGCTTGCTGATGAACCGGCTTAGGGCTGCCATCATTCCTGTTAGCTTCATTACTTCTTTCTTGTTCTTGGGAGGCGGAAAATCTTGGATTGCCTTGATTTTGGTTGGGTTAGCTTCTATGCCCCGCTGGCTTACTAAGAACCCCAGGAGTTTACCTGAGGGCACCCCGAAGACGCACTTGGTCGGGTTCAACTTCCATCTGTAGCGGCGATGATTATTGAATGTTTCAAGGTCGGCGATCAGGGTGTCTTTGTCGTAGGTCTTGACCACGACATCATCGACGTAGGCCTCGGTGTTCCTTCCTATCTGGGTGTCCAGGCAGCCCTGGATTACCTTCTGGTAAGTTGCTTCGGCGTTTTTGAGGCCGAAGGTCATTGTCTTGTAGCAGTATATGCCGTGAGGAGTGATAAATGTCGTCTTGTCTTGGTCGGCTGGGTTCAGGGCTATCTGATGATAGCCAGAATAGCAATCTAGGAAGGAGAGTAGGAGGCAACCAGCCGTGGAATCGACGACCTGGTCGATGCGAGGAAGAGGGAAGGAGTCCTTAGGGCAATGTTTATTGAGATCAGTATAATCAATGCACATTCTCCATTCACCGGTTTTTTTCTTCACAAGTACAGGATTTGCGAGCCATTCGGGGTGCATGCACTCCCGAACGAAGCCGGCTGCTAGGAGCTTATTTAATTCTACCCTAATGGCCTCCTTGCGATCTTGTGCGAACCGTCGAAGCTTCTGTTTGACCGGCTTAGCAGTTTTCACCAAATGCAAGGAGTGCTCAGCCTTCTCCCTTGGGACCCCTGGCATATCAGAGGGTTTCCATGCAAAAATGTCCCAGTTGTCCCGCAGGAAGGAGGTGAGCGCGCTTTCCTATTTGGGAGACAGGCCTTGGCCTATCAACGCCGTCTTGCTGGGGTCGTCGCTGAAGAGGGAGATCGCCTTGGTTTCCGAGTCCGGCTCGAGCGCTGTCATGGTGGCATCTTGTTCCGGTATCTTGAGGTCGGTAGGTGGGTTGATATTGGCCTCGCTTGCGAGGAGCGCGCTATTGCCAAGCTACCGCGAGAGCTCGGCGAGCCGTACGGCTTCTCCGTCACACTCGTACGACGTCTTGACGTCGCCCCTAATGCTGATGACCCCGTTCGGGGCCGGCATTTTCATCACCAAATAGCTGTGATTGGGGATGGCCATGAAGCAAGCCAACATGGGCCGCCCGAAGATGGCGTGGTAGGAGCTACCAAAGTCGGCGACTTCGAAGTGAAGGTACTCGGTACGATAGTTGTATACCGAAGGTGACCGGCAAGCTGACTCTTCCTACTGGGTAGGCTGCCTTGCCCGGGATGACGCCGTAGAACGGGTGATGAGAGTCTCGGAGCCTGCTGTAGTCGAACCCCATGTCGTTCAGGGTTCTGGTGAAGATGATGTTGAGCGTGCTGCCTCCGTCGATTAGTACTTTGGTGAGGAGAGCTTTGTCAACAACTGGGCTGACGATCAGCGGTACGAGCCTGGTTCGGGCAGGTGGACCCAATGGTCATTCCTGCTGAAGGTGATCGGAGTTTCCGACCACCTGAGGTACTCGACATCCTTGGTACCTACGAGATTTATCTCGCGGCTGTGAAGCTTCGTCTTCCTTTTGTCGCGAAACGCATCGGGGCCTCCCACGATTACGTTGACTTGGCGATCGGCGCACTGAAAGTTACCGTGCTGGTCAGCAGCGGCGGCATCTGGTACTGGGCGGCATACGCCACCACCCAGCGCTCTGTTCTCGTGGCGACGATCGTTGCGGCGGTCGGGGCGACGCTCGTTGCGGCGCTCGCCGTCCCTTCTGTCGCCATGGTTGTTGGTGTTGTAGCGCGGCTTCTTTGGTGGCGGTGGGATGCCCAGTTCTTTCTTTAGGGTCCAGCATTCGCTGAACGAGTGCTTTGCGTCCTTGTGGAGGGGACACGGCTCGTCTAAGCGGGCGAGCTGCTCCGGTTGGAGTCGTGACTCCACGCGGCCCTCGCCTTCTGCAATAGTTGCGACGTCAGGCCTGCCATGTCTGTTGCGTGTTGGTTCTGTCTTCTTTTGCTCTGCTGGTGGGCGGTCGTGGTCTTTGTCTCTCCGGTCTCTAGTCCTGAACTGAGCTATCTCGGCGGCGTCAGCTTTAGCCTCCTCTTCGACCACCTTCATCATCTCCCCAACTGTCTTGGGGTCCTTCTTGAACAGGTTGTGAAAAACGTCTTTGTCATACAGACCACGTCGGAAAGCGTCTATGACGTCCCTCTCTTCGACGTCCGTAAGCTTGTTACGGTTGTCGAAGAAGCGGTTGGTGTAGTCTCGGAGACTTTCACCCCTGCTTTGTCGTACCAGATCCAGATCGAATCTAGTACCCGGCCGGGTATAGGTGCTGGTAGGTCGCTCCGGCGTTTTTGAGGACAAAGGTCATTGTCTTGTAGCAGTATATGCCGTGAGGCGTGATAAATGCCGTCTTGTCTTG
>OAMR01000617.1:50562-60639 GCA_900205405.1 Echinochloa crus-galli
CGCTCGCGGCTCGCGCTCGAGGAAGGAAGCGCGCGGCGCGTGGGGAGCCGGGGGGATGGTTGGGGCGGGTGGACGGGGAACCAGATAGGTTGGTGGGAGATGGGATCCGGTCCGGTGCAACCAGATAGCTAGTTAGGCTGCTTGGGTGTACAATAGCGCTGCCGTATATATATATATATATATATCGGTGCTGAGATTGACCGACCAACCTCAACGCCTAACAGAATACGCTGTGTCTCGTCCCTTACCGGTTGATGCAAGAGCTAGCACAATGACTCAAGGGATTTATCCTGGTTCCGGCCACGGGGCCGTACGTCACCTGGCCGGACCGATCGGGGTTCGTCCATGGTCACCGTCCGTACAACGTTCCATGACGCCCACCTGCCCGCTCGAGGGCTTCGTGGTGGGAGAAGGACGGGAGCAGTTGGCACAGTGCGGTGGAGTGACCCGTGCCTGCCCGCATAGTGGCGATGCGTCAGCACGGGACGGGGGCAGGTGGTACAGTGGACCTTACCGTGTCAGCGACGTGGAGCAGGGCGAAGTCCCATCCCCGTCTTTTGACTTGGGTGCTCGGTAGGTCGCGGCATTAAATGCGGTTGCCGGGCGAAGTTATCCACTTGCTCGAGGAGGCGCGCGGACCTCGAACGAGGCGGAAGCGGGGTCACACCCGCTCGAACGTTTTTCACCCGGTGGCAGAAACATTCCCCTCCTAAACCTATTGATATTGCATATAAACCTATTGATATTGCATATAAACCTATTGATATTGCATATAAACCTATTGATATTGCATATAAACCTATTGATATTGCATATAAACCTATTGATATTGCATGACATTGCATATAACCCTATTGATATTGCATATAACTCTATTGATGTTGCATAGGAACCTATTGATATTGCATAATAAGCTATTGATATTGCATAGGAACATGTAAAAATCTCGTATAAACCAGCACTATAGTCATATAATCCTCGCCGAATGTCGTAGAAACATTTCAAACCAAAAGAGAGTACCTGCCACCTGACACGCCCTGTACACCATCTGACGCACACATGCATGCATGCAAACCAACAAGATTCCTACTATTTTCGCGATAATTCTTCACTCGAATCTCCAATTCACAAACGGGTTTCACCACTAGTTTCATGACATTTTCGTGCACAGTTTGAGATCCATTTTGAATATATTTTTTGAAAAATAGGAACCTAGTGATATTGCATAGGAACACATTGATATTGCATATGAACCTATTGATATTGCATATAAACCTATTGACATTGGATAGGAACCTAGTGATATTGCATAGGAACACATTGATATTGCATATGAACCTATTGATATTGCATATAAACCTATTGATATTGCATACGAACCTAGTGATATTGCATAGAAACACATTAATATTGCATAGGAACATATTGATATTGCATATAAACCTATTGATATTGCATATAAACCTATTGACATTGCATATGAACCTATTGATATTGCATATAAACCTGTTGAGATTACCCAAAGTCTTTGACATGGATCTCGTAGAAACCCCCAACCGAGCGTGCAAAAATCTCGTAGAAACCAGTACTCCAGTCATATATTCCTTACCGAAAGTCACAGAAACATTTCAAATAAAAAGAGAGTACCTGCCACCTGTCGCGCCCTGTACACCATCTGACGCACAGATGCATGCATGCAAACCAACGAGATTCCTACTATTTCGCGATAATTCTTCACTCGAATCTCCAATTCACAAACGAGTTTCACCACTAGTTTCCTGACATTTTTGTGCACAGTTTGAGATCCATTTTGAATATATATTTTTTTGAAAATTTTGAATTTAAAAATCTACGCCTTTTAGTGGGATTTCTATGTCAATTTGTATGGTTTATATGATTCCGCCGACATTCAAATGTCATAGATACCTACCCTCGTAGTCATATAAATTTGTTTTCTTTATCGTAGATTCTTCGCTGGACAATTTGTATGGTTTGTTTATCATTCATTTTGCCATGCGTAGAAACCTCCTCGTTTATCATATAAACCCACCGGACACATACATACCCATATGATTCTTCAGCCGCGAACCATGGAAACATTTCAAACAAAAGTGAATAGCTGCCACCTGAAGCATCTTGTACCTGCCACCTGACGCACACATGCATGCATGCAAAGCAACGAGATTACTACTATTTTTTCATGATAATTCGTCACTCGAATCTCCAATTCACAAACGGATTTCACCACTAGTTTCCTGACATTTTTGTGCACAGTTTGAGATCTATCATGAATATATTTTTTGACAAAATCGATTGAAACAAATTTGTTTCGTCATGCTTAGAAACCTACTCATATATCATAGAAACCCGCCATGCACATATGATTGTTTTCGTTTTGTAGTTCAAAATCTCGCATACATTCAGATGTCATAGATATTACCCTTGTGATCATAGTTTTTTTCCTTCATTGCAAAGATAAAAATTCAAATGAGCTTAAGCAAAGATGTTGCCATCTAACCTTACAATAAAATGCAGAAAAACCAATGATAAAAATCATAGAAAGATGATCAGGCTCAGCACCACATGGCAACAGGTGCAATTAGGAAACACAAATCAACACATGATACCTCGTTGCAATTCAGACAACAAGACCTCATATTTTTTCCAATTACATAGATACAAGCTAAGCACCTACCACACAAAATCTCAAACTCTTGAGAAAACTCCAAAGTATCTACTACACATAATAGTGTCAACATTCACAAGCTTTTAAGAAAAAAACTAGAATTTCTATTCCTCTATTGACACCTCCCAACAGCCATCTGTCTCCGACAGCCTGTTCATGAGAAAAGAAATGAAAATAGTAATAGAAACCAGAGAATAAGTGATATATATATGAAACAATAAGTGATATATATGAAAAAAAAACAAATGCTAATCAGATTCTTGACAGAAAAGGCTCCAGGGTTTCTTCTGGATGTTTGCAGAAAACCACAGAAACCACTGAAATGGATAGAACAAAAATCTATTTTTCACACAGCTGGCTGCACATCCGCCATGGGGGGTTCCAATCCAATCAAGCAGAATTGCTGCCGTTGTCCCTCTCCCACCGGCAGGAGTCTCTGCATCACGGCCGTTGGGGCCGCATGCCGCAGCAGAGCCTTCGTCCGTGTCCGTGCTGCACCGGCGTCCGCGCTGCCGATGTAGCTGCCGGAGTTGTACAAGGCTACCACGGGTGCCCATCCCTTCTCCTATGAGAAATCAAAACCGTGAGAGATAAATTAGCAAACATGATTTGGGATTTGGGGGAACCGAAGAGGAATTAACCTAGGAAGGCACGCGGGAACTCCAAGGGGAGGCTCGCCAACCCAGATTTGCTCGGTGGAGGATGAGGCCGCCAGCCGCCGTTGTTGCCCACTACCGAACACACCACCGGCGACCGCGAGGACCGCCGCACGCTCGGCCTCCTCCTCCTCCGCGGCGAGGAGGTCGTCTCCATGACCGTCGAGGGCCCACTGCCGACCGTCGATGAGCGCGCCGTGATCCCGCGCCAGCAGGATGCCGCTGTTTCCCACCACAGAGGTGATGCCGCCGGAGGGGAGGTGCCCGACGGAGGTGATGCCGCCGGAGGGGAGGTGCGTACCGTGGGGCTCCAGCCGTGCTGCCGTCCCGCATCTCCTCGGGAGCGGGAGCCCGCCATGGGGATGAGGTCAGGGAGGAGGGCGAGCACGGAGCGGACGAGGATGGGGACAGGGACGCGGCCACCTCCGCTCGCCGTCGTGTGCAGCCACGCTGGAGAGGAACATCGCGCCGGAGATGCACCGAGCCGGAGGGGTTGGGGCCCGACACCCCAGATCTGCGAATGGTGGGGGGCGTGGAGGGCCCACGCTCGACGCAGGCTCAGATGCCGAGGCCAAAGGCCGGCGCAGAGGGCAGCGGCGCCGGAAAGGGACACCGGGACGCAGGAGCGGGGGCCCAACAGCCGCCCCCGACGCCGACGCCATCGCCGTCGCCGGTTGCTGCCGCAGCTTCCCGTGGACATCGCCACCATGCTAGTCGACGACGGGGTCTGGGCGCCGGCGTCGCCACCGTGCTGGCCGCTCCGACGCCGCCGGTGCCGTCCGCTCCGAGCTGTACCGACCGTGCCATCGCCGGCATGGGGTGAGGGAGAGGAGAGAGAGATTCAAAATGATTTGAAATCGACGGGAGAGACGATGAGAGTGCGGGGATTCAATAATACTCATGGGGCCCACGACGGCGACGGGCGTCGGGACGGAACACCTGGCCTAGCTTTTTGGTTGGGTCGAACCAGATGGATGTCCGGTTGGTTGGGGGCTTCCATTTGTTACTGGGAGCCCAGGCTCCTAATATAATACCTCTATATATATATATATATAGACGGCAGCGCTATTCTACACCCGAATATTATTCTACACCACTGCCTATTACTGAACAACTGACCGGGAATTACTGAACCGAATATACTGGACTACTGAACGTGACTCTACAGTAGTTCGTCAGTAATCGCGGTCAGTAGTAAATACTGAAATTTTTGATCAGTAATTATGTCCAGTAAAAAAATGGTGTAGAATAACTGCTACACCTAGGATGTAGATTAGCACATGTAATTAATTATTACAATCTTGCAGGCCCAGAAGCAAGAGGAACTCCCTGAGCAGGTCCTCTGCTGCGTTAGGCTGAACAAGATCGAATTCGTAAACCATGGGCAAGTTCGCATACTCAAAATGATAAATGAGTATGCGGACATACGTACGATGGTATACTGATGGTATACTGATATATATATATATATATGTATGTATGTATATATATATATAGCACGCGACTATTGGGAGTCCAGGGCTTCCAATAGTTATTGGAAGCCCCGGCCAACCAACTCACCCACCAGCCCACGCCACCCACCAACCCACAATCTGCCTAGGACACGTGCTCGCGGGTGCAAAAATCTCGTATAAACCAGTACTATAGTCATATAATCCTCGCCGAAAGTCGTACAACCATTTCACATAAAAAGAGAGTACCTGCCACCTGACGCGCCCTGTACACCATCTGACGCACACATGCATGCATGCAAACCAACGAGATTCCTACTATTTTCGCGATAATTCTTCACTCGAATCTCCAATTCAAAAACGGGTTTCACCAATGGGTTCATGACATTTTCGTGCACAGTTTGAGATCCATTTTGAATATATTTTAAATTTTGAATTTAAAAAACTACGCCTTTCAGTGCGATTTGTATGAAAATTTGTATGGTTCTATGATTCCGCCACATTCAAATGTCATATACACCTATTAAAATTGCATATCTACCTATTGATATTGCATATAAACCTATTGATATTGACATACGAACCTAGTGATATTGCATAGGAACACATTAATATTGCATAGGAACCTATTGATATTGCATAGTAAGCTATTGATATTGCATAGGAACATATTGATATTGGATATAAACCTATTGATATTGGATATAAACCTATTGACATTGCATATAACCCTATTGACATTGTATATAAACCTGTTGATATTGCATATAAACCTATTGATATTGCATACGAACCTAGTGATATCGCATAGGAACACATTAATATTGCATAGGAACCTATTGATATTGCATAGTAAGCTATTGGGATAGGAACCTAATGATATTGCATAGGAACACATTGACATTGCATAGGAAAATATACAGGAATGCATAGAAACATAAACTTAGCTTCAAATATGTATATACATCAACCCAACTTCATACGTATGATTTTCATGATAATAATAGCATAGGAAATATGCCAAAAAGGCATAGAAAGATAACTTTATATAAGATAACTTTATATACTAAAAACATTACATCCCACTAATAGATAGATCTGTGCATCATACATCATCAGAAATTGAACTTTCGGTTTGTATGCTACGAAGCTATACATCATACATGAATTCTAATATACATCGCCAAAATATCTAAAAACTAGAAGTAGTGTCAACATCATTATAGTATCAACATTCACAAGCTTTCTATGAAAAACTAGAAATCCTATTCCTCCGTTGACACCTCCCAACAACCATCAGCCTCCGCCAACCTGTTTATGAGAAAAGAAAATAAAGAAGTCATAGAAACCTGGGAATAAATGATATATATGAAACAATAAGTTATATATATGAAAAAAACAAATGCTAATCAGATTCTTGACAGAACGCGAAATCATACCCTCAGACTACATAGTAGTTGTAGAAAATGGCATAGGAACTATAGTGAGGCACACACACTCTAATGCACAGCCAACAGATGCTTCAGGGGAGAAACTAATGATGCCAGAGAAGTCAAACAAACATATCGTTAATTATAGTCTCACAATAAAATGTCATAGGAAATCTACCAGAAAATCATAGGGACTCAAATTTTGCACCGAATCAAAGCACGGATATGTGTGTGGAGCATCCGCCGGGATAATCTCACCTCGCCGTCGCGCCGCCGGGATCTCGCCCCATCGTCGCCATGGAGAGAGAATATGGGAGGAGAGAGAACGGGAGGATTCAAAATGATTCAAAATGCAGGACGTAAAACAGACAATATATATGCTAAACAAAACTGGTTAGAGCAATCATATAAACATTAGTAAAATCATAGAAACAAGAATTCATCAGGGGTAGCACGCAAAAATGTCCGGCTTGTTCTCCAGTATCTATGCTAAAACAGACCCTTATATATGCTAAAACAAACACAGCACACGCATGAACGCTAGCAGCAAGCCCCCCTTCAGCGAGAGGACAAACGGGTCAGCGCGGAGCTTGGCGAGCACCACGCCGGCGAGGCCTCGAGGCTGTTCTCGTTCTATTCGTCCCTGTCCCTGTCGTGATTCATCCCTACATACACACATGTTGTGAAATGCTTTTGACTCCACACCATGCGCATTCCATTGAACAGATTACCTGTATGAACACACATGAAACAGGTAGCTGGAGCCACCTACTAGTTTTATTCAAGAACATGCAAAAAAAAACCATCGCAAGATTCAAACAGGCACAGAGCTCCAGATCTGAAATCTGAAAAGAAACAAAGGGAGAAAGAAATCTCAAGAAATCACTCCCCACCGTCGGGTCTGCTGTGCAGAATATCTGAACACAAAGAATAAAATGAAGACAAGAATCAGCCTTTGGACCTTACAGTGCTGCCGGGGCTCGCGAGCGGCGACGTCATGCTGCGCCAACGCCGGACAACCGCCAGGGAGGGAAGGGACAACAGCTGCCGGGTCTCCCCCGTCTGGATCTATGCACCGGTTGCCGTTGCCGTCGCCGTCGCCGTCGCCGGGAAGCTGGCCGCTGGATCTGGGAGCTAGCTTGCGCCGGCGTCCGCGCTGCCGATGTAGCCACCGGAGCTGGACAAGGCTACCACGGGTGCCCATCCCTTCCGCTGTGGGGATCAAAACCGTGGGAAATAAATTAGCACACAAGATTTGGAATTTGGGGAACCGAAGAGAAATTAACCTGGGAAGGCACGCGGGAACTACTACTTCAGGGCCTTCTTCGAGTAGCAGGTGCCGTTCATGGGCGGTCGTCGACGTCGTCATTCCGCTGCCCGGGAGCTCGCCGCCCAGGAGAGCAGCCAGGCGCAGGAGGCGTTCCTGGTGGGCGGGCGCCGCCGTCGCTCTGGCTCGCCCGTGGCCGCCTCACGCCCCATCTCTGGTGGACGTCTCCATGACGAGACGAGAGGTGTAAGGAGCAAGAAACAAGGTGAAGGATGTGTGAGGTGGAGAGGTGCGTCGTTGGACCTACCGGATTTGAAGGGGACTGCCGTTGGTGGCCGGCCGCAGCGCCGCCGTCGCCAATTTCTTCCATCCAGAGAAAATGGAGAGGAGAGAGAAATAGTGGAGAGAAATGAGAGGATGAGGGAGCCGGAGATACGTGGGTGCCGATTTCAAATTGCAGACACGACAGCCATCATGGGTCCCACATGAAAAGTGTGGTGCGCGTGGACATGATCGATGTGGCGTTTGGTCGGACCGGATTGAGGCCGGGGCTTCCGTTTGTTATTGGGAGCCTGGGCTCCTAATATATATAATATATATATGGACGTGTAAGCTTCGTTGTATACCGCAAGTTATATTATGCTTCATGCTGATGTTAAATACCTGGAATTTACTCCGTAAGAAACTACTGGATACTGAAATTGAAGGAACTTACTGACATCAGATTGCCTTCCATGAATCCAACATGGACAGTTGTTATGTTGGACGATATGGCTTCTGCTCAGAGATTGATAGAGGGGTAATCTTGTGTGGCATGTGGTCATTATGAAGCTCCGGGAACGATAGACGCCATGGAAAGAGCCTGATCACTATAAAGGTGGCCATTGACTGGGCGATGGAAACCTGCATTCACTTGATGGCGTCTGATCAACCAACTCACCCACGAGACGATGACCAGCCAATTGTGTGGCAGCCTCCACAAATTGGACACTTGAAGGTGAACAGGGACGGAACTTTCCAATCCGATTCCTTTTTAGGAGGAACGGGCCGGGTGTGGTGGTGTGGGATGATGGAGGCTCATTCAGGTGTGCCTCAGCATGACGTCTCTCATCTGTTGCATCAGCCCTGATGGCGGAAGCAGAAGGCCTGAGATATGGGATCCGGTTGATCGATCCGGGCATCCGAACCTACTCCCTCCGTCCCTAAATAACTGTCTTTCTCACTTTCCGAGAAATAACTTTGATTAATTTTATATTAAAATATAGTAATATTTATGGTGCATAATTAGTATCATTGGATAGATCTTTTGATCTAGTTTTTTAATAAATTTGTTTAGAGATTAAAATGTTGCACGTATTTTCTACAAATCGAATCTAAATCGTGGCACGAAAACCAACGGCGACACTTAATAAGGGACGGAGGGAGTACTCCGTATTCCTAGTCGCGCAGAGATCGAGGAGATCGAGGGGAGAAGGAATAGTGTCGTGTAGTATCGTGTCGTCTCGACCGTGCCAAAGCTCTTCTTTTCTGCGCCCGTCGGGGTCAGATTTTCGCAGCCGGTGACTTTTCGTGGGCCCTGCCGCACGCGAGAGGCAACAAGGTTGGGTGAGGGACCTGTTGCGCGCGTCGCTGCTGCACAATCTCCCTCCATATTGCCCAATCCCAGATAGGGATGCTGGCAGATGGACGATGCATGAGGCTACCCTCCCACCGTTGCGGTCCATGAGGCCGGCTATCCATGATATGATGGTCATGGATCTAAACGCGTCGATTACAAACAGACCCACGGCAGCACGTTGATGATGAAGACTGCTTGCTGATCGATGCATATGCTACTGTGTGCTGGAATCACATCGGCCGGCCAGCTGATATGATACGTAGTAAAGTACCTATCTGATATGACCATCTCAGATTATCCAGACTGCTTCCTATCTGGTATATGACCATCTCTACCTCTCTCATCTCATCAGATCTCACGTACAACAGCCGACCAATAAATTGAATGATTAGGAAAGAGGGTTTGTTAAGAAATGGTTGTTGGGCATGGCGGCCATGTTGGTGGAGCGTCCTTCTTAACTGATTACTGTAGCAAAAGCTTTAAGTCACCATTAAATCTGGATGAAAATCAACATCTCCTTTGTTTCAGCCCCGTGTCTCCCATCCTGCATCCGCCACTGCGTGATGGGTAGAGGGAGGAGAGGCCGGTAACCGCGTGACTGCTGGACCCTATCGGGATCGGTGCCTTGGCGAGGGACAGCAAGAAAGCCTAGCAAAGTTTGGCTGTACTATCCTTTGGCTGGCTGCAGGATCGTGTCCGTTTCCCTTTCTTTTTTTTTCCTTTTCGCAAAGGGAAAAGCAGCTGCTGGGGTCAGAGATAGAGGCAGACATGTCAGGTAACGGGGCTAGCTGGCACATACCGGATCGAGCGCCGAGGCAGTAGGAGGTGACTCCGATATCACCGGCCAGCTCCTCGATGGAGAACGTACGTGGACGCGCGGCTCGGACCGGACATCATGCATGCATCAACGCGGCGTTCCACCTGGACCAGCGCGCGGGCTCTCTCGGGACTTGTTTCGTTTAGCATGTC
>OAMR01000617.1:86220-110859 GCA_900205405.1 Echinochloa crus-galli
CGCTTTCTTTTATTATTTTTATTATTATCATGTTTTTTGTGTAAAGTAATATATATAATCATCCAATAAATATGCGAGCTATGAAATATAGATTGCAATGTATTTACACCATTGTAGACAACCCACACTACAATTCCACGTTTATACATCCAAACATGAATTGGAATTGGTTCTTCTCTTTGATTCCAGCTGTCAACTACTTGCACATCCAAACAATGGTATTAGTATTGGAGGTTATTTCCAATTCCCTTCAGTATTGGTATTCTAGATCGATTCAATGCCAAGGTCTTCAATATCTACTTCCAAACGAAGCCTTAATATATTTCTTCTCTTCCTCTCCGTTGCAACTGCATGCATCTCTGTTCACCGATTTCTGTGATTGGGCAACTGCGTGGATGAGGTCCGTTCTGCATCACATCAGGTGCTATCGGCTCTCTCTCCTTCCATTTTTACTCCTCAAATACTAATATGGACTGTCATGGAGAGCTTATAACGGCCCGTTGCGGCTGCCCTACGACGAATAGCCAGCCACATGTGTGGCCGTCACGCACGGTGGTGCAGGGAAGAGCGCACATGGGAGGAGAAGCGAGACCTGAGCCTGATGCGCCTCCGCTTCATGAGCCAGGAGAAATGCAGCGTGCAGATCCGCGAACAACGTCGGGCCGCACCAGACCAATAGGCAACGGATCCGGCCGCCAAACCCAACCAATCCGACGGGGACTTCTCTCCCGAAAGCTCTCGCCACGGCTCTCGCCCCTCCTCTCCCGAAAGCTCCCTAGTTTCCCAGATCCGGCCCCTTCCTCCTCCTCCGGCGGTCTCGCCGGCGGTGAGAGGGAGGTGGGCCGGCCCCGCTCCTCCCCTAGTAGAGTAGTTTTAGCTTTCAGTTTATCTATGCTCCCGAATGGGTGTTCGGCGGCCGCCCGAGCTCGGCCGCCTCCTCGCCGCTGTTGGTCGCCGTGGTCTTCGTGGGCTCCCCGTCGACTTGCTCTCCGGCAAGTAACGAAACTGGCCCAATCGAACAGAAACATCAATATTGTGTCCAAAAAAGTGGATGGGGTGCGTTCGTTCGTTTCTGGACCGAATCGGTGCTTTATTTCATTTCCGGCCCAAATCGGTGCATTAAATGGAACCCCGACATGGTTTTCGGCACAGTAACAAAACTAAAGAAAACGAATCAAAACATCACTATTGGGTCCAAAAACGTGGATTGGGTGAGTTTGTTTCGTTTGTGGACCGAATCAGGCACATCCAAACAATGGTATTAGTATTGGAGGTTATTTCCAATTCCCTTCAGTATTGGTATTCTAGATCGATTCAATGCCAAGGTCTTCAATATCTACTTCCAAACGAAGCCTTAATATATTTCTTCTCTTCCTCTCCGTTGCAACTGCATGCATCTCTGTTCACCGATTTCTGTGATTGGGCAACTGCGTGGATGAGGTCCGTTCTGCATCACATCAGGTGCTATCGGCTCTCTCTCCTTCCATTTTTTACTCCTCAAATACTAATATGGACTGTCATGGAGAGCTTATAACGGCCCGTTGCGGCTGCCCTACGACGAATAGCCAGCCACATGTGTGGCCGTCACGCACGGTGGTGCAGGGAAGAGCGCACATGGGAGGAGAAGCGAGACCTGAGCCTGATGCGCCTCCGCTTCATGAGCCAGGAGAAATGCAGCGTGCAGATCCGCGAACAACGTCGGGCCGCACCAGACCAATAGGCAACGGATCCGGCCGCCAAACCCAACCAATCCGACGGGGACTTCTCTCCCGAAAGCTCTCGCCACGGCTCTCGCCCCTCCTCTCCCGAAAGCTCCCTAGTTTCCCAGATCCGGCCCCCTTCCTCCTCCTCCGGCGGTCTCGCCGGCGGTGAGAGGGAGGTGGGCCGGCCCCCGCTCCTCCCGCTAGTAGTAGTAGTTTTAGCTTTCAGTTTATCTATGCTTGCCCGAATGGGTGTTCGGCGGCCGCCCGAGCTCGGCCGCCTCCTCGCCGCTGTTGTCGCCGTGGTCTTCGTGGGCTTCCCCGTCGACTTGCTCTCCGGCAACAAGGTGAGACTGTTTCGAATAAAGCTCGCGACCCTCCACCACCACCGCCGAGCGGTCTTTCCCTCTCCCCTCGCTGCCGACTGCTCGGTTCCATGCTCCTTCGCCCTTGTTAAAGTCCACCTCGCTATGGATCTTGGCCTCTTCGCTGTAGATCCGGTCGCTGGTGCTACAGATCTGGACTTTGCCTTCGCAGATCCGGTTGACCGTGCGCCAGTTCCGGTTCTCTTTCCAGAGACCATCTTCCCCACCGCCGCTTTCATCTCCGCTTCCACCATGGTCAAGCAGCTCATGTGCTTCTTCCTACAAGCCATCGAGCGTCTCTTCGTACTCAGCGACCTCATCTCCCCCCGAGCTCCATGCCGGCCACAAGCTCCTCCTGTACCGACCTACTACACTCTGGTGCTGTCGATCTACATCATCCAACCCACCAGAGAAGCTCGACCCATGTGGTTTCAGGAGGTCTTCTTCAACCTCAGCTCCATGTAGCGAGGCCCTCCCACCCGGCCGCCCGAGTCGACGGCCGTCCACGGCTGAGAGTTCATCGGCGATGTTGTTGCTGTAGTTCAAAGCTGCTGCTTCATGTCCGTACATCTGAGTATATTTGTATATGTATGTGTATGGATGTATTTGTCCCTGTGGGATTTTGGCTTGTATTCTACACCTTTGACAAAGGCGAAACTGTACTGCTGCTTTAAGTTTAATATATTTGAAGTATCAAAAAAACGTCGGGCCGCACCGCAGGTCACCCATTTTGAATAGCCGCTCCCACAACAAATTGAGAGGACCACCCGAGACGTGACTGGAAGTGCATCGCCCCTCCCACACGTGTCAGCCCACCCTCCGTACGGACGGTGCACAGCTAGCGAAGACCGAAGGCGACGCCGTGGTAGTGGGTGTGTTTAGTTTAAAAAGAGGTTGGGAAAGTTTAGTGAAATGTCACATTCGATGCTATATCGTACTGTAGCATATTTTGTTTGTTTGTGGTAAACATTGTTCTACCATGACCTAACTAGGCTCAAAAGATTCGTCTCGTCGTGTACATCAAAACCATGCAACTAGTTTTTTTATTTAGGGCATCATTTCATTTCTGCCCTGAATCGGTGCATTAAGTGAGACCCTCGCATGGTTTTTGGCACAGTAATGAAACTGACCGAAACAAACCAAAACATCACTATTGGGTCCTAAAATGTGGATTGGGTGCGTTCATTTCATTTCTGGACCGAATCGGTGCAATGTTTCGTTTCTGGCCCGAATCGGTGCATTAAAGCAACATCGGCATGGTTTTCGGCACAGTAACGAAAATGACCCAAACGAAACAAAACATCACTATTGGGTCCAAAAGCGTGGATTGGCTGCGTTCGTTCATTTCTGGACTGAATCGATGCATCGTTTCATTTTCGGCCCGAATCGGTGCATTAAAGCAACACCGGCATGGTTTTCGGCACAGTAACGAAAATGACCCAAACAAACCAAACCATCACTATTGGGTCCAAAAGCGTGGATTGGCTGCGTTCGTTCATTTCTGGACTGAATCGGTGCATCGTTTCCTTTCCGGCCCATATCGGTGCATTAAAGCAACCCCGGCATGGTTTTCGGCACAGTAACGAAACTGACCCAATCGAACCAAAACATCACTATTGGGTCCAAGAACGTGGATTGGGTGCGTTCGTTCATTCTGGACCGAATCGGTGCATCGTTTCCTTTCCGGCCCATATCGGTGCATTAAAGCAACCCCGGCATGGTTTTCGGCACAGTAACGAAAATGACCCAAACGAACCAAAACATCACTATTGGGTCCAATCTGCTGAAACAGATAATGTATATTTTCAAGTTGATCACAAACAAGTTTTTTCTGTTCTATATATCTATAGAATTTAATATTGAGTCTTATTTGAGAAACATAAATTGATATTTTGAAGGGAAATAATGTTATCAATTGAATAAGTTCCACTGGGACACTAAACTAAGGGAGATGGTTCAAATAGGTTATTGAATTCCTGATCTTAAACTACATTTTTGGTCATTGAAGACATAAAAGTGTCACCTCATATGATGAGGCTGGATTAGAGATTAAAATATACCATCTAGGATGATGGTGGTGATAAATTGTATATATATAACATAGCAGCAGTTTAAAGAGTTAATCAGTGAGCTACTTGAACCATTGCGACAACATTGACCCTCAAGTTAACTTCAATGTGCAGATGGATAGTTGGTGCAAAGCTTCCTAGAATTACCCCAAAAATCAAAATCGTACCAATCATCATTTGAACCAGTAGGGGTCGCATAGATAGAATTTTCTCGCTTCCATCTCTCTACCAACTTCTGATTACCAGGTTTTTTCATTATCTCTCCATTGAGATGCCTGTTATGCAAAACTATCAAAGGTCGTTTTTTTGACGTAAACATTTGCCTTATAGCATCAGCAACAGCATTAACCTGTCCAGTTAAACAAGGACACGTGAAAAAGAAAGATAAAAAGATGTTAAAAAATAGAAGAAATAAAATTTAAGAATATACAAGGGAGTTTTAGCACAATATACATGCCTTACTCAAGGAAAGCTGTCTGTGGCTAAAAAGGCCAACATTGGCAGCATCCACGACTGCTTCAAAAGGTCCATGCTTTTCAAGCCATTGCTGAACATTGGAAAAAGGGTCCAAAGGATCAATAGATGCCTAATGAGAGTTGAAGGATACAGGGACTCCAAGAAGCATGCAAAATATCTCCAATGTGGGTCTCAATTTACACACATTATAAAACATAAAAGTAGCCTTGCATACAGGAGCTATAAGCTATGAAGTAACAACCAGGATACCTATTTCTGATGCATAAGGTTCAAAATTGAAGTCTTAACAAAATCCGAATGCTATCACTGAAATGTCAAACTATTTCTGATGAGATAATAGTTATTTCTTAACATTAGTGGCAGCAAGTTTTCAGAGAGATTTGCTACAATGTAGGACCTAGACATTGTGGCTTATATGCAGAATTAATATTCTGCTGTATTTTTTATCATTTTATTATGGAACAATGTTATGAGAATGTTCTCTCTCCCGGGCGATTACAGAGCCTCCCCAGCTTCATTCCCGGTCGCATCGCGCCCGTGGGACAGAACAATTGGACCAAATATCGTTCAATATTTGTCCTTTGCCAGTGAGAATATTAAACTTTGAAGACTAGTAACCCGGGCAAGTACAACGGTGCAGATAGTTGCTGTCTTTTTGGTACAAATAAACAGCTGAATAGACAACTTGCACAATGAGCTTACTATTTAGCTGTCCGTAGGATAATTAATTCTTCGGCGCCAAATGAGATCTCCACCGCACGTCACGTATCCTTGCGTCGTCGTCTCATGCAGCATCTCGTACAACAGCCGCTTCCCTGTTGCCGTACCTGGGGGGTGTTTAGTTCCGGAAAAGAGGAAGAGAAAGTTTGGTGAAAAAGTCACATCGGACACTGTAGCACTTTTTGTTTGTTTGTGGTAAACATTGTCCTATCATGACCTAACTAGGCTCAAAAGATTCGTCTCGTCGTGTACATCAAAACCATGTAATTAGTTTTTTTATTTACCCATGTTTAATGTCTCATGCACGAGGAGAGAGATTTGATGTGATAGGTGAATAGTGAAGTGTGATAGGTGAATAGTGAAATTTGGAGAGAGAATTTTGAGAAGTTTGATGATTTGATGTGAAACTAAACACACACAGCGTGCCAAATGACTTTTTGTACTCTAGCCATCCAGCCACGCAAGGCCCCTTTTTCAGACCCTATCAGTCGCTACTGCACCGCTGCCATGGCCTGGCCGGTGTCGTGGCGACCAGCCGCCTCTGCCTAGTCCAGGCCGAGGGCAACCCACAGGTCCACCAGCCTGGGAGGGCTGCCGTGCTACCTGCCTGTGCTTCATTGATGGCTCTCGGAGAGCAGGGCCGCCCCGCGCGCGGGGGGCACAACCTTTGCTGCCTGAGCTGCGCCTTTCAACTCGTGTTCGACTGTGTTTTTACGAAAAGTGTGGTCGAAAAGTCACATCAAGTTAAATCGGATACTTTAGTTTACGGTAACACTTTTTGTTTGTTTATGATAATTACTGTCTTAGTATGACCTAACTAGATTTAAAAGATTCGTTTCGTCATGTATATCGAAACTTTATAATTAGTTTTTTGTTTAACTATATTTAATACTCTATATATAAAGAGAGAGATTTAATATGATGTTATAGGACTTTTACATATATTTTGAAAACTAAATGCAGCCCTCGTGGCCCGTGACCGCGCAGGACGCGGGCGAGCTAGGAGAGTAGGATAGGGGGGAGCCGGGAGCGGTGGTGCGCTGCCGGGTACGGACGGAGGAGTAATGGTGATTAGTCGCCTCCTGCTCTCCTGCTGCCATCGCGACCACCGCTCGTGCCTCGCCCAGTCGCCCTCGCTGCTACTCCTACGACTGTGCGTGAAGAAGGGAAGAAAAGTGACACGATGCTTGATTAACATCGCAGCAGTCCGTGCGGGGGTGTGCTGAAGCGGTGGCAGCAGGAGAGGAAGCGACGGGCAGGCCCTGTTCAATGGCGTCAGCTTCCCCACCCAACAGTCGCGCCGACGTCGCTCCCGGTCTCCAACCAGCGAACCACGGAGGTCTGGTCGTGTCAGTGAGGACACCGCCGTTCCACACGCGCTGCGCCGCCGCCGCACCATGACACGCCGAGCACGCTGGATCGCGACCCGGCGTGTCAGCGACGTGGCCGGTGAGGCGAGAGCTTGGCGGGGAGACAGCGTGCCGGGAGCGGCGCCTTCGCACAGCGGAATGGATGCTTTGGGCTGTGCGCGTGGGGCATGCACCTCTAGATACGGCCGGGGTAACACGAACAAATAAAGTAGCAGTGGTGCACAGGATTATTCGATTTCTTAAAACGGATAACTCTAATTAATTTTAAATATTTTAAAATTTCTCTTATAAATAATATTTCAATCATTACATCGTTCAATACAATAATACATAAAGCATATAGCCCCAACCTGACCTACGTTATGGGCATCCGCTGGAAAAAAAAAGATCGAAAAACGCTAGTACCGACATCAAAAATAGCACGCGGCTCAATCAAATCAGCTTACAGAAAATTATGACATTGCAGGATCGTATATATTAACCGTTTTCCACTGCAGAAAAAAGAAAGAAAAGGATGATAGCTGGTGCCTACTGTACAAATACCGTTCTCTTCCCGTAAAATCCAGTAGTGATATGGTGCTTTTATAAATTGTGCATAATATTATTATAATTTACAACACAACTGCAGGTATATTTGTGTATGTTACTCACCTCCTACTAAATTGCAGGTTGTTCTAATTTTTCTAATAGATAGAACTCTATATTTAGACATAGTGTATATTTGGACGCATAACGAAATTTATGTAGGAGTATATAAAAATAGGATGGTAATAATCAGCTAGAAAGCCCTAAAATTTAGAATAGAGGAAACTGGTTCCACTACTAACCGTCCTTCGCTGTGTGCCGAAAGTTCGCCGTGAGCAATATCTCAGGCACACGGCAAAGAGCACATTTGCCGTGTGCCTTTTCCATAAAAGGCACACGGCGAAGCCAAGGCATACGGAAAAGGTCGGATTCGTCGTATGCCACTAGAAGGACACACGACGATCCAATCTATGTCGTGTGCATGTATTCCCGACACACAGCGAACATTAAAACGTTCACGGGCCCGCACTTGGACGGGGCGTCTGTTCTGGGCGTTAGGTTTCGCCGTGTGTAGTAGAGACAACACACGGCAAAGATTGTCTTAACAAAATTAGGTTTTTGCCGTGTGCCTCGCATCTAGGCACACAGCATACTTGTCAAAAAAAACCAACACCGCAAAATTTGGCCAAAAAAATTGAGCTTTGTCGTGTGCCCCGCATTGAGGCACACAACAAAGAATGTTAAAAGAAACTTGCGCGCCCCCGGCCAGCCCTTGGCCGCGGCCGCGTCTCAGCCGGCCCACAGCTGCGGCCCGCTTTGGTGTGTGCCAGCTGACCAACACATGGCAAACACACTCCTATGCCGTGTGCCTACGGCTGAAACACGGCAAAGGCAACGATTTGTCGTGTGCCTGCCTAAGGCACACGACAAAGTATTAAAAAACCAATTTCTTTTCTCCAAATATTTGTTCCTCTGTACATATGTTTGACATTTCATATTTCATTTTGGTATATTTCCAATTTCTTTGATATATTTAACAAAATTATTTGATATATTTGCCTACTGTACAAATGCCTTTCAGTGGCTCAACAGGCCACACAAGTTTATTATCTATCACACCCGTGCAAAACCAACGAACATCTTGTGGGTTGGGATGTTGTCTAGAAAGTATCACCTCACGGTAAACTACCTATCCCAAACAATGAAGCTAACAACATAGACCCAAACACATATGACGCAGAGTTCTTCCAAGAAGAAGGGTTGCAAGGGTGTTTTGTTGTAGACTTAACTGGAGCGATCGAAATAGGAGTATACGATGAAATGATTGATGTAGATGACACTAGAGATGAGGTCTACAATGCTAAGGACTTAGAATTACTTGAGAAATTACAATTAGGGCTTGATGACGATGCCATCCCTCCTTTGGAGCACGGGCCTGATTATCTCGACATGCATGATAGTGATGATGAGACTTATGATCCAGCTAATCCCAATCAAGATGATTACTTCTAATACATGCATGACTTATTATTTGTAATATCATGTTAGTTTCTAATACATGTCTTGTTTATTTTGCTTATCGTTGTAATTACATTTTGTTTATATGTCCTAATTGGGTTACTGTTTTTAATTGCAGGTGATTGAAAAAAGATGGTGGGCAGTGGACTTCAACGCGCATGCGTGCCAGTCTTCAAGCTCGTTTGGAAGGGGCAAGGGTTGAGGGAAGGGTGGCCCCAAGGGCCGAGGGCGGAGGAGTCAAGCGACTCGGTTTGTAGAGCAGCCACAGGAGGAGGAGGAGGAGGAGCAGGAGGAGGGGGAAGGAGGTCTCGACAGGGGGTATGCCGACTATCTATTAGCGAGGTCCCTCGCGACTCCAGAACAGGCTAATACCTCAAACTGGACGGCCGATCATCCGTCCATTGTAAGTGACTTTACATGTTATCAGTATTTTTGCATTTCACTACCCGAAAATCACAATAGAAACTAATATTTTATCTTAATCACTTTTGACCGGAATTGGACAATACTCACTGGAGGTGCTCACAGTCTGAAGGTCAACTGCATCCTTGGTGCTTTGGTCAGGGAGCACTTTCCAGGCCTGGTCCACATTGGTGAAAGGTACAAGCCGGCTTGGACGTGGAACCACTACGTCGCCGCCCCCGATTTTCTTGATCGGGAAAACAGGTCCTTCGAGAACAAGGCGGAGTGGGTGAAGGGTGAGCTGTGGGTAATTCTTCATTCGCACTACACTTGTCAACACATCGTATTCGTTGATCATTTATGTAAATAATGAGTGTATACATCTTCTAAGATTTTTACGGGTGCGCGGAAGGATACGAGGAACAGGCGGCGATTGTGTCTCACACCTGATGCATCAAGCTGGTGAAGGACATGCATTACGAGGCACAAGTCTAGGCTGACATAAACTACAGCACTAACTTCCTTCACCGGAAGATCGAAAAAACTAAAGCAAGAGGTTTGAAGCTGACCAGGGAGCAATACTTGGAGGTATATTTAGGTAATGCATCACGTGTATGTGCCTGGGAACGCATAATGGACAAGTGGTTCACACCCAAGTGGGAGGAGAAGCACAACGCTAGCCAAGAGTGGTGTTTGCTGATGCCAAGTCTAGCACACCATCATGGCAGCCGTAGCAACGCCGAATACAAGGCTAATTTGTATGCAGATTCATTTCTTTATTCTAACCCTCAATTCTGGATTGTGTGTAATCAACTTGTTGTTTTTACGCAGTCCAAGACACATGAAGGCGTTGAATGCTCGTAGTTCATGGGATGGCCTATGGCCCATAAGGGCAAGGCATCCGACGTCACCTACAACCCGGATGACCCGGCCTCGGCGTACAACAATGCCTCCATCTACCACCGCATCACTGCGTACATAGAGGTGGGCAAGCAGGTCCATGGGCAAGAGTGGGATCCTAGCCACCATAATCTTGATGGAGAGGGTGGGAGGAGGCAAGAAGCATGGCCGGTACTATATAGGTGATGGCACTCTAGACACGGCCAGTACTCCTACTCTCGCCTAGGTTCGAGCAAGAAGCACGAGCAGTAGCCCAGCCATACGCCCACGGCAAACCGCGACACAGCTCCAAGTGCAAGAACTTTAGGTTATTTTTGATTTGTTCATCGTTTATTCAATTTCTGCATATGCTTGCTTTGCATTGCTTTGTAACATTAGAGTGACAAATTATAGTCCTAGATGCCGGCGCAAGCGGTGGCATACCAGGCGGCGTTGGCTGAAGAGAGGAGGCTACGAGAGGAGGATGCAGCAAGAATCCAGGCGAGTGTTGACCAACAGATGTCCTAGATGTACAACTACATTCAAGGTCTTTCCGTTCAGATGGGTGGACCTCTGCCAACGATGCCACCAATGCCATCGATGGTATACTACTGGTGTCCGATTCCTGCAACTCCTCTTACAAGCCACTTCACAACCTTTTAGATTCATTTTAATTATTAGAGATTTATAGAACATAGAGACGTAGAGTCACTTAAAGAGTTCAATAAAATTTTGAATTTTTTATATTATCACTTAGAGACTTTGTTGAAATTTTGAATGTTTAGATCATAACTTAGAAACTCCATGGAGTTTTGAATATTTTATATTATCACATAGAGAGTTCGATGGAATTGTGAATAGTTTAGATTATAATTTAGATAACTTGATTATAACTTAGAGAACTTGATTCTTGCCTCACATGCAATCTATTCTCTTTTCTGCAGAATCAATCCGCGGCATTGAATACGCCAGACTTGTCGCCGGGCGCACAGGTGTTCCCACCCCTATCGCCACCTTAGTGATCGTTGAGAGTGTGATCTTGTTACCTTCCAGTCGTGAACTTCTAGTACTCGGTGCTTTGTATTTGTGAATTGTAATAAAAGTATGCATTTGTGGAAGATTTATCTATATGTATGCTTGGGATTGCTTGTGAGGCTTGATATGATATATATGTATGCTTAATATGCTTCTTATGATGTATATGTATGCCTGTGATGTTTCTGTGATTTTTGGAGATTTTTATACGTGAAAGAACAATAAAAACAAGAATTTGTTGGTCACTTTGCCGTGTGCTAAGCCCCTGCCACACTGCAAAGTGACCATTTCTGTCATTGAAAATGGTCACTTCACCATGTGCTAAGGCTGGCAAACGACGAAATGACCGAGGCTTTGCAGTGTGCCAGTGGCCGTGTGCCATCCCAGGCATACGACAAAGCCTTGAAAAAAACAAATAAAAATGGCCACTTGGTCAATTGTTTTTTTTAAGCCTTTGTCGTGTGCCAGCCCCCACGGCACATGACGAAGATTTGAAAAAAAATTAAAACGACCCGCGCTGTCAAGGGATGAACGTTTCTTCCTTTTGTTTTGACGTGTTTCCCGTAATAAGGCCAACGATGAAGCCCCCTTCGCCATCGGGGTTTCGCCATGTGCGAGAGGGGCTTTGCCGGGCACACGGCAAAGTATCGAAATCCGGTAGTGTTCCATGCTTGAAGAACTGAGGCATCGTGATATTTGGATACATAATAACTGTAGCTATATAGGCACCAGGTAGTTGCCTGCTTGGTGGTGCCATATGTAGATTCCCAAAATATATATGTTGGTCTATTGGGAAACCCCATCATGCAAACAGCAGTGGATTGAGGCATTTACTCATAAGGGCCATGTGGGCATTAAAATAAATGAGCAGGTTGGACAGAATTTCCAAACATGGAAAGGTGTGAGACAAGGTGACCCTTTGTCACCAATCTTGTTTAATATTGTGGTTGATATGTTAGCTGTCATGATTAATAGAGCCAAAGCAGAGGACCATATTTCTGGTGTTGTACCGCATCTTGTTGATGGAGGATTATCCATTTTACAATATGCAGATGACACCATTCTATTTATGGACCATGATGTGGCAGAACCGCTCATCCCAACCCAATGAAAGTGTTCTTACATCGCCTTAAACGCGATCCGACACTTAAATTAGATGAAGATAGCTTGTCTGTCGGGTTTACCCCGATGCAACCACGTATTTTGAGACCGAAACAAAGCATACCAACACTCGTACGAAGACGAGTCCAGGGATTACATAAATCCATTTATTACATCCATGTGGTTCACTTGCCATTATTACAAACTGGTTTTTCGAACTTAAAGTTCAGAGTGCCATAAAACAGCGGAAGCAACTATTTATTCGTCGAACCAGGTGATGTCACGAGGAAGCCAACCATGACATCACTCACCACGCTCCTCGCCCTCAGAGGACGGGTCCCACTCAACAGACCAGCCTGGGGGCAGCTGAGTCGGCCAAGTCAAACTAGCAACCATTTCTTCTAGAGTACCTGAAAGATTAGCCACAAGCAAGGCTGAGTATACTAATACTCAGCAAGACTTACCCGTAAAAAAAATAAATATTCTAGACATGCAAGGCTTTTTGGCTCAGGGGTTTGTTTTGCCAAAAAGCAACTAAAGGTGCATCCTTACTTTCATGTTTTTATTATCAAGATTCTAGTAAGCATATCCATTCTACATGAGCGACTGCACTAAAACAAGCATGTTGTACAAGAAAAATTAAGGAATTCTTCGGTTTCCCAGGTAGCTTCATCTTCACTATGATGATTCCATTGGACTTTAAACATTTTTACCACTTGTCTTCTTGTATGCCTTTCCTTTCGATCAAGGATTTTAATAGGAAACTCCACATATGAAAGATCGGGCTCTACCCAAATTTCTTCTTGCTCAATCACTTCTTCTGGGATTCGAAAGTATTTCTCGCATTTTCTGAGTTGGGAGACATGGAAAACATCATGAATAGCTGATAGCTTATCAGGGAGTTTCACTTGATAAGCCACTGGGCCACATTCTTTAATGACCTCATATGGGCCAATGTATCTAGGGGCTAACTTTCCCTTGATTCCAAATCTCTGTACCCCCTTCGTTGGAGATACTTTAAGATACACATGATCACCAACTGCGAATTTTAGAGGGGTGTGTCTTTTGTCAAAATAGCTCTTTTGCCTTGCTTGAGCTGCTTGGAGATGTTTCTGAATGACCTTGACCTTTTCCTCTGCTTCGATCACTAGGTCTGGTCCAAACACTTTCCGTTCTCCTACTTGGGACCAGCTCAAGGGGGTTCGACACTTTCGGCCATAAAGTGCCTCAAAAGGCGCCATTTTCAGACTGGCCTGATAGCTGTTGTTATATGAGAACTCAGCTAAAGCTAGACACTTGTCCCAATTCTTGTCATAGTGTAGCACACAAGCTCGAAGCATGTCTTCAAGAATTTGATTTACTCGCTCAGTCTGACCATCGGTTTGTGGATGATAAGCTGAGCTACGGATCAAGCGAGTACCCAGAGACTCTTGCAATTGTTCCCAAAACCGAGACACAAACTGAGACCCTCGATCTGAGATGATGGTTTTGGGTATGCCATGGAGACTGACAATACGCTCTAGATAGATTTCCGCATAACGTTTGACTGTGTAAATGGTCCGAACAGGAAGGAAGTGTGCAGTTTTTGTGAGCCGATCCACTATGACCCAAATAGAATCATGTTTTTGGGATGTGTTTGGTAACCCAACAATAAAATCCATACTGATATCTTCCCATTTCCATGATGGAATGGGTAGTGGTTGAAGGGTACCAGCTACTTTCAAATGACTAGCTTTAATCCGCTGACAAGTGTCACATTCCGACACATACTTGGCAATTTCTCTTTTCATTCTAGTCCACCAGAATTGAAGCTTCAAATCCTGATACATTTTACTGCTTCCTGGATGGATAGAAAATTTAGAGAGGTGTGCTTCATCCAAGATTTGTTTACGGAGTTCGAGGTTCTTTGGAACGACTAGGCGGTCCTCAAACCATACAACTCCCTTCCAATCTTGCCGAAAACATTTATATTTCGGGTCCCCTTGGGATAATTTCTGTTTGATTATTTCGATGCCTTTGTCCTTCAATTGTGCTAGAATCACTTGATCCTGCAATGTAGACTCAAGTGCTATGTGATTTAAGCTTCCCTGAGCAACAATTTCCAAATTCAATTTCCTCATTTCATGACATATGGTTTCCGAAATTTTCTCTATCGAGAGACAATGGCAATGAGCCTTTCGGCTGAGTGCATCAGCTACCACATTAGCTTTCCCCGGGTGGTAATGCACCTCCAGATCATAGTCTTTAATCAACTCCAACCTCCTTCTTTGTCGCAAGTTTAGATCAGCTTGGGTGAAAATATATTTAAGACTTTTATGATCTGTGTATATATTGCAATGATTTCCCATAAGATAGTGCCTCCAAATTTTTAAGGCATGAACGACTGCTGCTAGCTCAAGATCGTGTGTGGGATAATTTTTCTCATGAGGACGAAGAGCTCGTGATGCATAAGCAATAACTCGACGCTCTTGCATAAGAACACAGCCTAGTCCAGTGCCTGAAGCATCACAATAGACATCAAATGGCTTTGAATTATCCGGTTGAGCTAGAACAGGTGCGGAAGTCAAAAGTTTTCTCAGAGTGTGGAAAGCTTCCATGCATTTGTCACTCCATACAAATTTGACTCCCTTCTTCAATAATTCGGTCATGGGCTTAGCAATTTTTGAAAAATCCGGAATAAACCGACGATAATATCCAGCTAAGCCCAGAAAACTCCGAATTTGATGCACTGAAGTGGGTGGCTTCCAATCCATCACTTCCTGCACTTTGCTGGGATCAACAGCGATACCATCCTTGGATATGGTAGAGGCTGGCAGGTGGGTCCGCCTTCGCGTGGAACGTGCCAGGAGCTGGGTTTGGCTGGGTCCGGTGCACGAGAACGGCCGGTGACAGGGGCGCGGCGCGGCGTCGCTCGGCCGGGCGGCGCTCTGGAGCGCGCGCGCGAGCAGGGAGAGGAACAGGGGTTAGGGGAGGGGTTTGACCCAAAAATGGCTGCTGTTGACTTCAATTTGCACACAAATTCACATGGAAACTTGAAAATCGACCAACACAAAAGTTGTTCATATTTTTATGCTCTACAACTTTCATGTTGTGCAAAAGTTTATTTGAGCAATAAATCTTGCAGAAACAAAGAGATGTTGAAAAAGGACCAAACAAACTTCAAATTCAAAATTTGAATTTTAACACCTCTTGATCTTTTGTTCTAGCCCTCTTATATGTTTGTTTCCCTGATAAACATGCTTACGACTATGAGCATCTAATATAATGCAAGGTTTGGAAGATAAATATTTTGCATATGGTTGGCATGGTTCTAACATAGGTTTGACTTAGGTCAAATGGTACTTAGGCCAAGGTTCATCATACTTCCTCTTCAACTTTAAATTTTTGGGTTTTCACACATGATTTTGTTAAAGCTACAAACATGGAGTTGTTGTGTGCGTTTGAACAATTATCCGGTCTTAAAATCAATTTCCATAAGAGTGAATTATTTTGCTTTGGTCAAGCAAAGGAATGTGAGTAGCAGTATGCTGAGCTATTCGGTTGCCAATCTGGGTCTTATCCCTTTAGATATCTTGGCATTCCAATACATTATAGGAAATTAAACAATTCAGACTGGAAAGGCATAGAGGAGAAATTTGAACGTAAATTAGCCAGCTGGAAAGGTAAACATATGTCAGTTGAAGGAAGATTAGTCCTAATCAATTCCGTTCTAACTAGTTTGGCAGTGTTTATGCTCTCGTTCTTTGAGATTCTAAAAGGGGTCCTGGAAAAGTTAGACTATTACAGATCCAGGTTTTTTTGGCAATCTGATGGTCATAAGAGAAAGTACAGACCGGCAAAATGGGAGATTCTGTGTCAACCAAAAGATGTGGGTGGACTAGGAATTAAAAACCTAGAAATATTGAATAAGTGCTTATTGAGTAAATGGTGGTTTAAGTTGATAAACGAGGATGGCTTGTGGCAACAGTTGTTAAAGAATAAATATTTACGTACCAAAACATTTACTCAAGTGGAGAGAGTACTAGGAGATTCACATTTCTGGTCAGGTCTGTTGAAGGTAAAACAGTCCTTTATTGCTCTTGGTTCCTTCTAATTAAATGACGGTAATCAAGTCAGGTTTTGGGAAGACAAGTGGTTGGGAAATGTTACCTTGCAACAACAGTATCCCTCTCTTTATCAGATTACCAGGAAAAAGAGTGACACGGTTGCCTCAGTTTTTTCTCGGGTTCCTCTCAATGTGTCTTTTAGGAGAGCATTAATAGGCCAGAATTTAAACTTGTGGCACAACCTGGTCGGTAGAATCTGTCATGTTCAGTTAAATGACCGCAGGGATGCCTTTCGGTGGGACATTACTTAGTCAGGCGTATTCTCTGTTAAATCGATGTACTTGGCCTTAATAAATAATGGCAATATAAAAAAGATGGATGCTACTTTGGAAATTGAAGGTTCCGCTCAAAATAAAAGTTTTCTTATGGTATCTTAAGAGAGGCGTTACACTTACTAAAGATAATTTAGCTAGAAGGAACTGGAATGATAATAAGTTATGCTAAATCTGGTTCTAAAGTAGAGATAATACAACACCCTTTTTTCGATTGCCATATGGCTACCTTTTTATGGAGAGCGGTTCAGATAGTTTTAGATCGCCCGAAGCCGCTTAGCGTCAGTCATCTTTTTACTGGCTGGCTAGCGGGGTTAAACAAAAAAAAATGAAAAATCAGATGTTAGTCGGGGCCTCTGCTTTATGTTGGGCACTTTGGCTGAGTAGGAATGAATTGGTTTTTAACAATTCTCCATAAAAAACTTATTTGCAGGTATTGTTTCGGGGCACATATTGGCTCCGCTTTTCAGCGCATCTACAACAGCTTGAAGACGACAGACAGGCAATAAAGGACGTCTGCCAGGCGTTGGAGACGTTGGCTATGCGGGTTTTCGCACATCATGATGGCGGTTTAGTAATAGAATTATGAACTAATGTTGTATTCATCTTTATGATGTGGGTAACGCTTTGATTTTATTCGTGAGTGCAGACGGAAGTGCTGCAAATTTGTAACTTTTTTGGGCCGTAGCCATCTTGATTAAGGCCGGATATTTTATATCCATTATCTAAAAATGCAAACGTGGTCGGAATATCATCTAACTATTGGCGCTCATTTCTTAACAAATTCATGCATATATTCACCTGTAAGATAAAAAAAAAACCATGACAACAACTGTTGATGTATATCATTGTGATGATATCTTAATTTAACGTCCAACCAGATGTGCCGACACCGATTATACAACAGCAAGCGACAAGGGCACAGCACATAATATGCGGGTTACAAAGGGCTCCTTGCAGTGACTCTATGAAAATAGACCAGACCGATTTGAGAAACATGCCAAGCCAGTTTTGTTAGGGTTTCAATGAAGCTTCAACAAATGCTCATTAGAAGGGACCACGTCGAGGCCAACACACACTTTGGGTTGTTTTAGGGTCGGTAATCGGTATGCTACCTGAAAGTTTAGAAGAGATTAGAATTCAAAAAATAAAGATAAATTATATTGTATTTTGATTGATTCGACTATGGCTCTTATTTTAAAGATGTGATGCTTATCTGTGCTCCGAAAGATAGATATAGTAAGCCCCAAACTTCTTCACGGCACGTTTTCCCTTTTGGCTGGAAAATGATTTTCCCTCTATCGGTGATGATGGCACAAAATTCCTGGAAACGTCCTAATTTGGGTTCCTATAATGAAAGGATATGTTTTCTAAAAATTAATTATGTGTACTGCATAGGAAACAAATTGTACGTTACAAAAAAATATGTAGAAGTTTGACAGTCATGTCCAGTGCAATCCTTTAGGAGACAAAAACATACTCCCTCCGTTTTCAAATTAATTATTTGATCTTAGTTTTCTTCAGAGTCAAAACCTCTATAATGATGAAGTTTTAAAAGTAAAATAATATTTATGATACCAAATAAATATACTATCAACACATATTTCATAGTGAATTTATATAAACTACTTTGATGTTGTAGATGTTGGTGCTTTTTTCTATAAACTTGATTAAAGTTAGACAAGCTCGATTTAGGACAAAAATAAAGCAAACCGGTAGTTTGGAATAGAGAGAATATAGTAGTAAGAAATGAAAATTGAGTAAATTTCACCGTAGGTCCATGAAGTTTTCTTAAGATCTCATCTAGGTTCGTAAACTAAAAAAGCGGTCATCTAGGTCCGTAAACTTTTCTCGAGATCTCATCTAGGTCCTCAAACTAAATAAACGGACATCTAGGTCCATGAACTTTTTAAAAGTGGTCATTTAGGTCCATGAACTTTTAAAAAGCGGTCGTTAAGGTCAGACTCGTCGTCACCGCATTGGACCTAGACGACAGCTCTTTAAAAGTTTATGGACCTAGATGACCACTTATTTAGTTTGCGGATCTAGATGAGACATCAGAAAAGTTGATGGACCTAGATGGCCGTTTTTTTTAGTTTACGGACCTAGATGAGATTTTGGGAAAAGTTCATGGACCTGCAGTGAAATTCACTCATGAAAATTTGTCCAACCCCTTTGCATAGCTTGCATATAAGTTGGTTTATTATCACTACATTATATCAAGGGTAAAAAGTGAAAATAAAGTAGTACACCAAAAGATATATCATATATTCATATATATGTCCAACACACATACTTTGTTTACATCCTCTATTTCTTCCATTGTGGCAATCTAAAGGAAAACAAACATTGCAACAAACAGAAAAAAGAACTACAATTTTTCTCCCTGTTTACTACTTGGAAGTGGAAGGAACCAAGTACCTAGCATCAAAATGTTTGGTGATAAACTCTGCCAAGCTTTGTTAATTCTAGGTACCTCATAAAGTAAGCAGTGATGGGCTAGTCAAATAAGAGCACAGATTTCTCCATGGGCAACCATATGCGGACCACTCCAAGTCTCCAATAATGGATTGATGGGCATTTTCAAACGACTAAAAGAACGAACTGATTAAAGATAGTGCATACAAATACATTAACTTTCCTCGCCGTTCTTACTGTCCACAGACATCAGTTAAATCAGTTTCCCCTGCTTGAAGCAACGTTGGCCATGTTTAGATTAAAAAAAAGGCTAGTACAACATCTCAATTACTTCTTATAGTGACTGAATTAAATATGTTGGATGACTTTGCTTTGCACTGTTAATAAACACTTAAAACTTCAGTTTTTCGAAAATGCACAAAAGCATACAAAGTTGTTCATTATTGTTTCTATGTCCCTCATTATTGAAACATTTTTCATGACAAATGTATTATGTGTTCCTTATTTTAAAATGTCCAATACATATGTCTCTCCTTTTTCTTGCAGAAGGAGTATATAAATATTTATGTATAGTAGAAATTAATATAAAAGTACTTAAGCTCTGATTCAAACACAAATGCATTGGAATTACCTTGCGTATCGTTATTAGACATTCATGGCCAAAGTCTTACTCAGAAACCACTGAAGTTAATAGGAAAAATGTATATCCCACAGTAGTTTCAGTACCAGACTGCCAGCAGTCCAGTTACCCTTGGAATAGGCAGTGTTTTATCCGGCAACCATCTTTCCACACAAAATTAAGCAGTGTTTGGTTTGAGGAATATGGTGGTCTAACATCTTCTTATTCCTCTTTGTTTCTTCAAATGAAATGGATTGATCCATCACAACATCATCCAGCACGCGCGAATAATTAGTATAAACACGAGAGATAGAGTCATCCCACCAAAATTCATGATATGCGCTCATGATCCTCAAACCAAAAACCCTATAAATACTTTCTATTCTATTGGGCCAGTCTCAGTGCACAGTTTCACTATATGGTTATACTAAATGTGCCAAAAAAGTTTCGTGGTGATCAAACTCCTCTCACATTTCATGAAACTCTTACTTCTCTTTTCTATGCCACATTAGCATATTTAGTGCCATGAAACTTCCGATAAAACCCCCACTAAGACTGGCATTAGTAAAAATCTTTTTATACCAATATAATAAAGGCGTCCAATAACTGCAGCCAATAATAAATGCATTTCATTTAAAAACTCCTTTTTCTCTAGTTCTCTCGGTGTGGTTAATTTTCAATGGCCTGCATACAAAAGGTACTGTAGCTCCCATCAATTTAGGCTGCTTCCCCTCAAAAAAAAGTTAATTCAGGCTGCTTCCATATTTAGTCAAGACTCTTAATTAAGATTGACAACTAAAACCACGTAAGCAAGGGACCTACATTGATCATGCGTCTGGTTATATTGGGCGTGCTTGGATTATCTCCAAAATTTTGGCTCGCCACAGTTTTAGCAGGACAAAATCTGGGTAGAAAACTTACTAATATTTTAGTAGACTAGCAAAAACGCACAACATGCACGTTTAATAGAAACGATTTTTTTTATTAACGATGAGAAGTTCTGATAGTAGTTGGTCAGAGACCGCATTGGTTACGAACTCAACGATTCCACGCAAGCGCGTATTTTTTTCCACAGACTGTTTAGTCAAACTCTTACAGATAGGAAGGGTAATGTTTCAATGATTTGTGGACCGTCGACCCTCGAAATTTTTGAATCTTTATAGTATAATTTGGTGTAAAATAGCGCCAAACTTTGGTAGGAAACCAAGTAGAGGCCAAAAAATTGGTATGCCAAAACTTTGGCATGCCAAACTTTTGGCATTGAACCAAGCATCCCTAATACCGACACGATGCCGAGATACTAGCTGACTGCGCTGAGCTAACACTGATTTGGTAACAGGATCAGAAAAAAAATGGGACCGGGCACAATCGAGGGCAGCTGGCAACAACGGGCCCGCTAGCTCATCTACCCCGGCCGGCAGCATCTAATGAGACGTGGTGCGTCTGTGAGTTCAACAAAGCGGAAGAAAGCGGACACCGACCAAGAAGTTTGTTTGTGGACGGCCGGCTCCGTACGGTTGGCCAGAGGCACTGAAGCGCGGCGGCCGCGCCGCTAATGCGATGCTGTGATGATAGAGCTTTTAATTTGTTGTAGCTAGGTGGAGTTTACGTAAGCTCTTGTCGTTGCTGTGGCCTAAAAATCTAAACAAACGTAAGCTAGAGCTTCATCAAAGAGAAAAAGGTACGTAATAACTGATGAGTTGTATGTGCCCGGCCGTACATGGTGCGCGAGTATCTAATGAGCTCGTTGTCTTTAAACAGGTTTAGCTTTGACCAAACAAAGCCTCGCTATACTTCAACCACCGCACCTGACGTCCATTTTCGTGGTTAGATCTTCATATATATACTACATACTCGTAGAAAACTTTGGGTTCTTATAGCATTATTTTTATACCTTTGAAATAGATGACGACAAATCAGTAGTGACATACAAGTATATGCCTTAGATAGCATTGACAATAAGACATCGACCTGCAGCGTCCAGGGCGGTGAAGCTAAGACTCCACATGACCGGTGCTTTTAACAAGTGTTACCTTGTGTTGGTATGTGCTATTGACAAGCTAAGATCCATATGTACAGCTTGGTAACTGGTAACGACCACATCAACGAACAAGATGATATATACATTAGTATATTTGTGCCTATCATCTATCCTAATGTCCTTTCAGACGTGTCAAAAAAAATGTCCTTTCAGACAGTTCACCTAATGTTATTCTTCAGGACAGATTAAATTACCGACCAACTGATCCACTGATTATAGAAGACCTTTTGCTAATTACTTTTCTGAACATAAAAAGAAAAGCAGTTGTTGATATGACAGCTTGTTCTGTATTTTAATCTTAGTTTGAGCAGACGCGAGGACGTCGCCGTGAGCGTTATTTTGCTAGCAAGTCTATGATCTAATGATTGCCACACAATGGTCGGCGTCGGACATGACGTTGACCCCGAAAGGGATTGGGTTGGCCAAGAGAACAGTGATGCAAGCGAGATTCATGTTGGATTAATTATTTATTTTCTTAAAGCAAAACGAGAGAGATTATTTCGGTGTATATATACTTGGTGCAAGCATATTCAATCATCAGGGCCAAAGTTATCACATTTTATATTTGCAACTAATATAAAATTGTCTGTAGGTTTTATTTTTCTCTTTAAGGGAAAAAAAGGTAATCCTTCTGCTTGAAAATACAAAGAATGTACTTTTGCTCATCAGTACAAGGCTTACTTAATATTACAATGCAAAATAAATATGTCTGTCTTGCCGGTATACCTTAGCTATCTAATTCTACTGGAAAATTAGAACATCCCTTGGCGTGACAAAACCATTCGACTAATATAACTTTCGATTTTGCATGCGTATAGTATATATACTTGTATGAAATTAATCTTTTCAAATAGCAATAAGGGGTAGTATAGTATATTTCAGTGTATGGCAAAACATGACTTATAAATTCAAGCTGAGGGAGTAATTATCTTTATCAATCGGTCACTTGGTCCAATTAGCCATGGTTATAGATCACTAAACATGCACACACGCCACATAAGCAATCATATGTATATTGATAAAATTGAAACTTTTCTGGACTAAACAGATCCTTGTCAGATCTAGCAATTTGCTTACGTTTACAAATCTAGCAAGATCTACTGGGGGAACAATGAAAAGAAGTTGCGCTGAATTTATCCTACTTCAATATATTTTATTATTTTCAATAGATAGCACAGCCTTTTTATATCTTGACCCAACGTACACAAAACTGATTATCTAATAAGCTCGCATTCTTTTGGGGCTAGTTTAATCATGCATTATTATGAACTTAATTTTCAATACCTTGTATGGATATAGAGTCACCCATTCCTCTTTTTGGATAGGGACAGCAGTAGCATTCTTTTTTATGAAGATAGGATGGTGTAGGTCCCCATCACATGGTGCTCAAACTTTAGATGCTGATCCATTATCGAACATATATATTCACATGGCCTCTAAGCACATATATGACTCGTTAGTTGTTAACAATCCAACTTCAGTCTGAACCCGACACTCCACAATGATATATTAATCCTTGTATCCTATCAAATGGAAAAAGTAGATATTGTTCTTCCAGATGATATTAGCTACTTAAATTTCGTGCCGACGGCTAATCTGTATCTTAAGGAGTGGTCCACTGACCATTGAGAATATTAACACACTGTAGAAAAGGTACTTAGGGGACATCGATTATTGCTTTGCTGACCTACTAGGATGGAGCTCTAATTCTATAAGCTTAGAAACTACATGCAGCTTTGGAATCACTATGTATGGATTGCCAGAATCAGTACCGACTACCATCCCCACTACAAACCGAGTATTTCCGAAAGCAAGCCAACCACTTGACAACTTTTGCTCTGTAAGTACTGTAGGATGGATACTTAGGACTTAGGAGTTAGGACGTCAAATACTAAATTTGGTTAAAGAGGATCACTGTAAACTTGGTTGATAAGAAAAATATATGCATATGTTCAAATGATATAAATCATTTCAATCTTCAAGTACAAAGTCTTGTATACCTGTAAGACATACAGTGATCCACTGGCGGCATGGCGCTTTGCACTGGCACTCTTTTTATGTGCATTTGTGTTTGTAATATTTTCTCATCCCTTATTTACTACTAACATGAGCAAAATATACCATTTTACATAGCATATATAGATATAATTATAGTCTTTATCTCCGGGGCATAGGATATATCTTAACCACGCCCCGTGTTGTACACTACTCCAGATATGCACATCACAAACGGTTCTCAAAGGCCATCATAAACGGTTTTGGGAACCGTTTGTGATGCTCGGGGCATCACAAACGGTTCTTGAACCGTTTGTGGAGCATCACAAACGGTTGGTAGTCCCAACCGTTTGTGATTTCCTACGTCCGAAATAAATCCGAACCGTTTGTGATGTTCCGTTTGTGATGCTCGGGGCATCACAAACGGTTGGTAGTCCCAACCGTTTGTGATTTCCTACGTCCGAAATAAATCCCAAAAAATACGAAAACAATAGGGAAAAAATTTATTTCTATTTTTTCGCGCATAAATCGTGCGCTCCGCGGCCGGCCGGGTTCGAACTCGCAACCTCTCCCTCGCGCGTAGCCTCCTCTACCACTGCACCTGTCCATCACCTGTACCTAGATATGGTTTCGGTTCCTATCATATTATACCAGACCGAGTTTAAATTGCTTGTTTGAGGCCCTAAACGACTTCAAATCAAAATCTGTTGAACTACAAAGTTTCCTAACTTTTCAAAACCTACAACTTTCATGTTGACCGTTTTTTCATCCGAGGCCGTTTACTCAAATTTAAGAATATTCAAACTTAGATCTAGCAACTATATGACTTCAAATAACAAAGTTGTCAACTAGAAAGTTTCATGACTTGTCGAGATCTACAACTTTCATGTTGACCGTTTTTTCATCCGAGGCCGTTTACTCAAATTTAAGAATATTCAAACTTAGATCTAGCAACTATATGACTTCAAATGACAAAGTTCTCAACTACAAAGTTTCATAACTTATCGAGATCTACAACTTTCATGTT
>OAMR01000617.1:120421-178945 GCA_900205405.1 Echinochloa crus-galli
CAGCTCATCATGTGAACATTTCAAATTTTGAATAGAAACTTACTTTTCGTTAGTAAAACAATTTCAAATTAAAAACTTGTCAACTACAAAGTTTCATAACTTTTGAAGATCTACAACTTTGATATTGACCATTTTTCCATACGATGTAGTGAGAGTAACATTGTTCACAAATCTTATAGGTCTCCTCTTATAGTTTCAGAAACTATAACTCTATGAGAGAGATGGATTTTATGAACAATATTCATATGAATTTGTCAAATGAAGAAATGACCAAAGTGAAAGTTGTGCATCTTGAGAAGCCATACAACTTTGTAGTTCAACACTTTTTGATTTAAAGTCATTTACTATTTCAAAATATTTTACCCCTGATAATAAATCACTTCCTAACCAATGTGCCTCAAACTATAGGTGTGAAGAATGAATGTAATCAAGAAACGCCATTGGAATCCTCTACATCAGGAATTTATGTGGTGGACTGGTGGTCATGCAATATGCTGTCTATTTGTTATAAACTCTTGCTGCGTTTTAAAAAATACATGTCCAGGCAAGCTCTTCAAAAAAAAATTAAGCACATATTTCGTTGTAATATCAAACACCACATTCTTCCAGGTTAGTAGTTTTTAATATACGATCCTGAAATTTAATTTTCTGGAAGCCAACAGGCCCATTTTTTTTTTCGCGAACGTGCCTTGACACGTATTTCATTAAGAGGGAAGCAAATTACAACCTAAACCGGGACCATGCAAAGGATGGCCCGGGATGAAGAGAAACATTTTTGTTACACGCTTAAACTACTAACGACCCGAACTGATCCTGTCCACCGTAGCGTTTCCGACAATGGTAATAACCGGCCTGAAGCCAAGCACGTCCTTCCTCTACGATCGCCCGAAGCAGCTCCATGTTGGTCTTTGTTTCTTGCTCAAAGACTCGACGGTTCCTCTCTTTCCATAGCATCCACGAGATGAGGACTGCTAGTGAATCGAAGGCCTTTCGTGAGCACCCAGAGACCCTCTTTCTACTATACATCCACCAATCGGCAAAGCTAGAAGATCGTCCATCCGGGGTTAGGCTACCCCACCCCAGCTTATGGAGAAACGAAAACCAAGTAACCTTGCTGTAAGCGCAGGCGGTGAGCAGATGGGTGATCGTTTCAGGTTCCTAGAGACAGAAAGCGCATAAATCCGAGTCTTGCAGGCCCCTTTTCTTCCTTCTCCAGGCCGTCCAACACCTGTCATGGAGTACCTCCCAAATGAAAAATTTGCATTTAGGGGGTGCCCTAGCTTTGCACAATTGTTTAGCCCCAGCTATCGCCTGCTGGCCGATAAAAAAAGTTTGATAAGCCGAGGCCGTGGTGAACTGATGATCCGCAGTCCATTTCCAAAGGAAAGTATCCGGAGTGTCAGGCTGCAATACGACGTTCTGCAGCAGCGCCCAAATCGACAGGTACTCCATAACAACCTGAACCGTGAGTGCGCCGGAGATGTCACGTATCCACCGTCGGTCAACCAAAGCCTCCGCCACCGTCCGACGTTTGCGTATCCTGGGCCCAATAATGCGTGTTAAACATGGTGCTAAGTCTTGAATTGACTTCCCATCAAGCCAACGATCAGTCCAGAACAAACATTTGCACCCATTGCCAACCTGAACCGTGACTGATGCCTCAAACATGGCCACGACCAACGGTTCCAGATCATCAGGCAAGTCAATCCAAGGCCTGCTATCATCAGTGCGCTTAATCCATAACCAGCGCATTCTCAAGGCATAACCAAAGGTGTTCAGATCAATCAAGCCCAAGCCGCCCAGATCAGCTGGCCTACATACCTTGGGCCAGGCAAGTAGGCAATGCCCCCCCCATGACTGTCTCCGTTCCTCTCCACAAGAAAGCCCTATGGCGCTTATCAATGTTTTTTATGACCCATGGTGAAATGCAGATCGCAATGGCAGTGTGAATCGGGATGGCGGAGAGCTTGACCCTGGTCAGCACCAAGCGCCCGGCCTTGCTGAGGAGCCCGGCCTTCCAGGTAGGCAAACCAGCACAAACCTTATCCACCAGTGGCTGTAAAGCTGATTTTGTAGGCTTATGGATTGTCAGTGGGACGCCAAGATAAGTGCAAGGGAAAGGTTCCAGTTTGCCATTCAGGTATTGCATCAAGGTAACGGTCGCATTCAGGTCGCACTGGATGGGTGTAATCAGACACTTCGCCGGGTTCACATGCAAACCTGAAGCGGCTGCAAACATCTGCAAGATCACGCTGACTGCTGTCAGGTCCTGCTCAGTGGTGGCCCAAAATAACACCACGTCATCCGCGTAGAGGAAGCAGCGCTCACGAATCCCCCTGACCCCAAGGCTCTGAAGAAGCTGATCGTGTTCAGCCGACACAATTAAAGCATTCACAACCTCCATTGCCAAAACGAATAAAAGCGGCGAGAGGGGATCGCCCTGTCGTTGCCCCCTGGCATGGCAGATCCTGTTTCCTGGTGAACCATTCAGAACAATCTTTGTACTTGCAGTCGAGAGGATCAGACACATCCAATCGAGCCAGCGACGCGAGAAGCCCATGTGTTCGAGCACTGACAGCAGGAAGTTCCAATTAACGGTGTCAAAGGCTTTCGCGATGTCGACCTTGAAGAGGACGGCCGGCTTTTTGGCGCGATGCAGAGCTCTTCCAGTAAGCTGTACTGCTTTGAAATTATCATGCAGCAGTCGACCTTGGATGAAGGCGCTCTGATTAGGCCGAACCAACTTGTTCATGTGTGGAGCAAGGCGACGTGCGAGGACCTTCGTCAGAAGCTTGGCGAAGCTGTGAATGAGGCTTATCGGCCTGTAATCTCCCACCGTGGCAGCCTGCTGCTTCTTCTTGAGAAGGATCATAAAAGCTTGGTTCACCAGATGAAAGCTCCGACCGTCTAAAGACCAGATAGCATGGAAAGCCCTCATGATATCATCTTTGATAACCAGCCAGGCGACGCGATAGAAAAGGCCCGTGAAACCATCCGGCCCCGGGGCTTTGTCAACCGGCATGTCAAGTATGGCCTTCCACACCTCCTCCTCACTGAAACAAATGTCACAGCCGGACACATTAGCCCGAGGGAGCCCCAAACGCTCCAAGTCCAGAGTGATCGAAAGGGGTTCAGTGTTGCCAATCATGCCATCGAAATGTTGGAAAACAGCTTCAGCTTTGGCCTCCTCATGAACCAGCTCGGTGCCGCCGTCAACCATGATGGATTGGATATAATTCTTCCGACTTCGATGACAGGCTTGAAGATGGAAAAATTTTGTGTTTGCGTCCCCTTCAGCAAGAAAGGTGATTCTTGAGCGTTGTCTTGTAATGGTGCGCAGTAAAGAAGCAAGGCTAAGACATTTCAATTTCATCCTTTTCCTGAGCTGATCTTCCCGGGGAGAAAGAGTTCTCATGTCCTGGGCCGCGTCAAAACGAAGGACCAACTCTTTGGCAATGGCCAACTGCATTCTGATACTGCCAACATGCTTGCAGCTCCAGCTTTTAAGTGCCTTAGCTGTGTTACGTAGCTTGTAATCAAGAGATCGAAAAGCATCCGTTTCTGACCATGGACAATACCAGGCAGCTGTAACCGTCTCCAAAAATCCGTGACATTTCGGCCAAAAATTCTCAAAGCGAAATCGCTTAAACGTACTCATCTTGCTATCCGTTAGCAGCAGGAGAGGAGTGTGATCCGAGCATTCTGAAGCGAGGCCCCTTAAGCAATGATCGGGAAAGTCTTGGGGCCAGTCATCCGATACAAACACCCTGTCAATTCGTTCCAGTGTAGGGTTTGCGCGCTCGTTACTCCAGGTGTACAACCGACCATGCAAATGTAATTCTTGTAGCTCGAGGTCATCCAGAAAGCGACGGAACCTACCCATGGACCGACGATTGAGCACATTATTATTCTTGTCCTCAGCTTTATAGTATAAGTTGAAGTCGCCCCCCACCATCCATGTTCCAGGCCGTGATGATCTGATATCACGCAATTCTTGTAGGAACTCGAGTTTATCAGCATGAGTTTGCGGTCCGTAGACCGATGTGAACCACCAGGTATCCCCTCAGCTAAAAGGGTTACTTTGGCAGTTAACGAGAAGCGACCGAGAAAAGGAGCCGTCACCGACCAAGTGTCCAACCTCCAAGCGAGAAGGATGCCCCCAAAAGTATGTATCGCATGTACGAAAAAGTACCCAAAGCCATAGCCAAGCAACTCTCTAATTAAATCATCATTACAGTCATCGAGCTTAGTCTCCTGGATAGCAATCAGGGAGATGCGCTCGTGTGCGACCAGGTTGCGTACCATAGAACGCCGAGCCCGAGCATTCAGACCCCGGACGTTCCGAAGCAAAATATTGTTCGTATTCATGAAACAACAAAGGCGACCATCAGCTGGAAACACGACCCGCATCATGGCTCGAATGCTGTCCCAGCATCCACGACATCCGGCACACCTTCAGGCAGGAGCTCATTCAGGGCCTCGCACGTCGAGTCCTGAATCTGGGTGGAGAACGCAGCCTCGTACCACTAGAAGGCATCCACGTCAGGTGGGGCTTCACGGCCGCAAATGCCCATCTTCTTCATTAGGATGTTCTGTGCTTGCACCGTTGGCTTGGAAGCGCGACTACGCGATTTAGCCGCAAGCCGAGAGCTGCGGCGAGGTGGTGATTTGCAAACCTTTAGCGCGCGTCGAGGGGGAGGATGCTAAAACTTTTCAGGCCCATCAAATAAAAATACTAAAACTTTTCAGGCCATTTTACTTTTCTTTCTCATATCCCGGAAATATGAAACCAAATGGACTCAAACTCTTCCGTATTGTTGCACCTCGTAGCTCAAGTTCATGGTTCTGGTTCCACAGGGACACAACTAGGGACAAAAAAAATTAAGTTCTAACGCCATCCAAGAAAAAACACTGACGTACTGCTGAGCGCCCAGGTGGCGTTGTAATAGGATATAATAGAGACGGGAGATTCTGACGATCACAATTTTGCAATGTAACCGTGCTAGTAATAAACAAACAGTGGCTGAGGCTTTAGATAACAATGGATGGGTATCCGTAACAAGAAGTGGCTTGTCGTGGATTGGGATCATCGAGTATCTGCAGCTTTGGGATTGCATTCAGGAGGTTAAGTGACCAAGAGGACCGGCACATTTGGAATTTGGCTCCTGAAGGCTGCTATTCCACCAAATCTGCTTACAGAGCTTATTTCCAAGGTTCTGTAACTTTTGAGCCTTGGAAAAGACTGGAAATCTTGGGCTCCGAACAAGTGTAATGTTTTTCTTTGGCTGGCGATTCGCAATAGGTGTTGGACGGCAGATAGACTCGAATTGAGAGGTCTGCCTCACCTAGATCAGTACCCTTTATGCGATCAGCATGACGAGACGGTGCAACATCTGCTAGCATCATGTGTGGTGGCAAGACAGGTCTAGTTCAACTTGCTGGCACCACTAAACCTTGGTGATTATATTCCCAGGCAGCGGGAGCGCAGCTTTGCTGAATGGTGGCGCAAATTGATGAAGAAGGTGAAAAAAAAAGCAAAAGAGAGGAATAAACTCCTTAGTAATTTTGGGAGCCTGGATGATTTGGAGGCATAGGAATGCCTGTGTTTGAGGGGGTTGCACCCTCGGTCGATTCCATCATGAGGGATCTCAAGGAAGAGCACACCTTGTGGTGCCTGGCCGGCGCTAAAAAGCTGCACGGTCTGGGCCTAATTGGCTCAATTTAGGCTGCTTGGTCAAGGGTTTTGGTCTTGTTTTTTGTGTTCTTCAGGCTGGAGTTTGTGTGCGTTGAGCTTATCCCTCATTTTGGCCCCATATGAGGGAGGAGATTTGTACGGGATCCTTTCTCTCTTTCTAATACGATGAAGCGCAGCAGCTCTGCTTTCAAAAAAAAATGTAACCGTACTGACAGCTTGCATCAAGGCTGGCGCGTGACCCCATGACTACAGAAATCCATTAAAAATTGAAGTAGCTTGTCAACATGGCCTCCTAAAAACAGCTTCCAAAAATTCAGCAGCAAATCAAAGGAAAAGAAAAAAGAAAAAAGTGCATCTAGCGGTGCGGCACTTATGAGTGAAGGGCTCCCAGGTTATTATAGGAATACAGATGAACTGCTACCAGCACATTCACATTTCACAGTGTATGTGATGTGACCCGTTTCAACATTCGTGGATAAAGGAACAGATACCTAGGGCTGTGTTTAGTTCCACATCACATCACCAAAATTCCCGAAATTCTCTCTCCAAACTTCACTATTCATCTATCACATCAAATCTCTCTCCTCATGCATGAAACACTAAACATGGGTAAATAAAAAAAACTAATTACATGGTTTTGATGTACACGACGAGACGAATCTTTTGAGCCTTGTTAGGTCATTGTAGGATAATGTTTACCACAAACAAACGAAAAGTGCTACAGTGTCAGATGTGACATTTTCACCAAACTTCCATCCCTCTTTTTACAACTAAACACAGCCCTTGTTCATTGAGGCAACGAAACCAACAAAACATTGTGCCAATGTTAAAAAAAATATTTGATACAGTTACAGCGGTTGGCCACTATTATGTACATCCATCCAATCATGAGTAAAGGTAGTGTTGATAATACATTTTTCTACAAAATGAATATGATGCTACCCCACAAAAAGGAGCTTATACAAGAATTACAAAGAAAATAAAAGGGATACATACAATTCACTGCGATACCTTTAAACTTTCGAGTGGGTAATGACGCTATTTATATCTGAAGATCATCAAGTGTCAGTTCTGCTGACATCAACTTTAGTTTCTGCGAACCATAGCAATCCTGCTCAGTTTTGCTAAGCCATAGCATATCGGAGGCAACTATACAGGACAAGCCTACTTACTGTGATGAACTGGGGAGGATTGTCATGGCTAGATGAACCAAGGATGACCTCCCGCTTCAGCTTGGATGAAAGTTTGTGTGCAGCACGTAACTGGAAAATATACAATACTGGTTAGAACACCCATGATAAAAATGTTCACACAAAATGGATTTTCGAATACTAAATACTGATGCACAACGTGCAAATGCAAGCATGCAATGTACTAAGCATACCTCTGATCGAGTAGCACCACCGATGACAAAAACAAATATACGCTGACCAAGTTTTTTGAAGTCACTGGATGCATGCTTCAACACAGAATCACTGGAAAATGCTCAAAGTTTCAGGGCAGTCCCAACCCTCCATGTCATCTGATGTCCATAGAATTTATTAGAGTGCCACCTAGATAAAAGCTGATGTGGCAGGTAATTAAAGAAGAAAGAGAAGGAAAAATTAGAGAAACCGTGTCCCATGCACGAAACCGAGTCGACGCTCCCACCGAGACATAAGAAACGACCGGTTTTGGCGATGGGCGAGCCTCCATTTCTTTAACCGCGTGCTTTCCCCTTCATCCCGATCTGCTGTGCCCATCCTCCCCACCGGACGTCCAAGGCGACGGGCCTTCTTGCTGTCGGTGCTGTACTGCTGTTGCATGGTCTGGTGGTGCTCAGGCGACCGTCCTCCGGCCTTCGGTGGCCCAGCCAGCTCGAGTTGTGTTCGTGCAGTCCATGGTGGCCAAGCTTCGGTTGGTTCTTCTAGCTTCAATTTTATGCAGCACCAAATTAAGCTCCTCAATGCACAAATCGACCAGCCCAGATCGAATCTCTACTGCAAAGATATATGGAACTGAGGCCTAAAAGACGGGATCTCAGATCCTCCATGCGGGGTCGAACTTCTCCACACCTGAATCGGTTTCCTTCATATAGGATTGAGCTTCTCCCATCCTGGATCGAGGTAGCCGATGGAGAGCAAGGGGAGGAGAAAGAGGAGAAATGCTGGACGCTGGACGAGGAAGAGGAGTAGCATAGGCACGTGAGATTGGCTTAGCTTGGTTCTTTTAAGATATAAACATAGGGTCTCAATGACGATGCCGAATCCTGGTATCTAGATGGCAAAAATGAAATGATCTGTACAAATTTTTTGACCGGAAAAAACAAACGAAATGCCATGTTGCACAGCTTGTCTGAAAGTGTTCAGATAATTGCCACATTCTACAGCCTGCCACAACTAATCCTAGTCTATTTGTTAAACATGCAAGATTAATTAATTTTTATTCTTCATGGACACTCATCTAGACACCGTGCATTGGGGAGGTAGTGTCTACATACATATTTATTATACTCTCTTTCCTTTAGATATCACCCATAGACATCATGGATTGGGACTGCCCTCAGCAGTCAGCAGACGATACTGAAAGTTACATAGCAATTAACTTATATTTGTGCAAATTCAAAAATAGAATGCACAAATGTATGTTACATGAGAGGCAAACAAAAACTCATGGTGCTTGCAATAAATCCCAGAAATTCGCAATTTACCAGCTTCGAATGTACAACATGACAACATTTTGGTAGCATATACTCCGATAATGTCCTCCTAGATTCCTTAATGCAAGCTATCTTTGATTTCGAGATGACTTACCTTTCCCTCCATACATACCCTCCCCATTATACATGGCTATTTAATGTTATAGACTCTGGTAACACCGAAAGCAAAAACTAATAAAGCTATGCACCTTCTCAAAAAAAAAAAAGGTCCTTGAATACCCATTACTTGCTTCTGTATATTGCTAAGATCCCTGGAAGGCATCTATATTAAGGAACAAGCAGAACATCCTAACTTGTTCCATTTCGATAGACCTGGGCAGGCCTGTTTTGCTCAGGTCTACTATTAGGTATAGGGCAATATTTATGCACCATCACTAAGATTACCAAGTTGGAAAATAAAATAACACCGAAGCATGAACCCTATGCTGCCCCATGTACTACTTAGTTGGCAATGCCCCATGCTAACAAGGATGATTTCACATCATGCTTAACATGTAACAAGACATGAGCATCTACCACTCACCTTGAATATCCATCATCAGAGCCACGAGGTCTCGCCCATGTGCCACCTGTTCGTCTAGATCGCATTGAGTGAGCTGGACTTGTTCGGACAGAGCTACTGATATTTAAAACGAAAAGAAATAAGCAATTATAATTGAATTCATCAGGGTGATACTTGTTCTTTTTGTATTTAGGACATATAAATACGTGAACAACAGGTGAGTGTAGCAACCCAATGGTTTACATTTGCATTTCTTGTTTTGTATTTCATACATTTTAGCAGCAGGGCAAAAGGAAACTTTGACTTTGCAAGCAAAAACAAAACACACAGCAAAAAATGAATCATGTCTGCCTACTTACATGAAACCCCTTCTTCTGTGATATCTGCCATCTTACATGTGTACGACATAATCTTGACTGTAAACTTATCCATGATAAGAACCTAGAAGATGTCATAACAATTTGCGTATAAGATGCTCAAATTACTTATTAGAAAATAGGAGTAAACCAAATAGTGCATTTACAACATGCTTTTAGATATTTACAAAGACATCAATAAAGAGTATTCAAGCTATTAGACATAGCTAAATGGTTGTTAGTTACAAAAAAGTTGTTAGTTCCACCATGTAGGCATATTGGTAAACAATATAGGATATCAGACTTCAAAGAAATCGATTGAACCAAATTTGTTTGTGGAAACAAATTAATCATTGCAAGATTAGGGTAATTCTGCAGAACATGTTCCATACATTGCCTGCAGTCCCTTTATTGTCTCTGTTTCCACGTGAAGCAAAGTTAGTTAAACCTTGAAAATGTCAGCAAGTAGTTTAATTGACCAAGCACATAAATTAATTAAGAGTGCTACCTCCTATGTTTCTCTACTTACGTCATGTGAACTATAAGACACACAAAATGCTACTCTGCTAAACTGGTACGACGGAATCCTGGCATACCAACCCGATAACATAATAAACCTGACGTTGCTTCTATAGAAAGACAAACTCAGGACTGATCCCTTAGAAATATGCATAAAGGAGGGATAGAAAACAAATCATCACATCATCCATACATATACAGTTAGCAATAGTAACGAGCAAACACTAGAAATCGACAGAATCAATCATCAAGAAAAGTACTTCATAATATAAGGGCACATCAAGTAAACTACTCTAATTCTAGTATAAATGTCCAATGGAAAAAGGATACCTTCCATGTTGATTTCGAATCCTTCCTAGTTGATCTTAGCATTTCAAATAATAGACCTGCATTTGTTAAAGCATAAGTAAACCTCTAAATTAGAATTCATGGATTATATGTGCAACATGAAATATATTTTCAAAACACAACATACAGGCATAAGCAGCTGAAAATTAAGCATGAATGAAAGAATAAATTGGACCGTGAAAATAGGCTGAAGAGGTCCACCGGCATATGTAACCAGTTAAATAAAACAAAAAAGACGACATGATGCAGTGATCAATAAAATAAGGATGCTAAATTACAAAAATATTGGATGGTTAACATAGAAAATTATTAGCCATGGTCATCTGCAGAAAAATGCATGTCCATGTAACTGTCAACTATGCATGAAAACAACACGTATCATGACTCTTCCTTAAGGCAATAGTACATGACTTTTTCCAAACAAATATATATACATAACATGACGACAGTTATTATATGTGCCATCCAGTTATGTACATATAAGAAGAAATTTTAATAGGTATATTCTTTTACAATGTTCGCATTTGAGTTTCAAGGTGAATCATGAATAGAGGACTACAATGTGGGTAGAAAGTGCCAAAGTCAATAGTTGCATACTAGAGCTAATTTTTTTCTATTAGTCCAACAATATCTCACCATCCTTTTCTATACTTAACCCAAAAACTTTGTTGATTTTCCAAGTAAAGTTGGGCCATGTTACTCCTAACAGATATCAAATGGCTAGGCTACTGGTGCAGAAGAAGCACAGCCACTTCATTGCATAGCCCCTACTCTCTTGAACAAGGCATCCGCACACATAAACAGTAAGCAATCGAGAAACAATGTAACGAAATCAAAGGCAGACTGAAGCCACAAGGTGGCTAATCCAACAAGCCACTACTCAATTCGACGGGGATAGCAATGCCGGATTCAAGCATCTTCGCAAGTAAAAGCCAACTTTGCCGTATAATTCTCTAGTGCCATTAGAGCTCCAGAAAAACAAATCGCACACCGGTATTTCCAGCTCCACAAGGAATTTTGCCAGATCCATTTCCTCCACCACCACCAGCAGCAGCAGCAGCAAGCGAGCAAGTAAGCACATCCAAAGCGGATGGGGAGACCAGGAGAGAGATAATTACGATCTCGTGTGATCTGGCGGAAGCTCCGGTGGTCCCCGCCCTGCGAGGAGGCGTCCGAATCCAACGACATGGCGCCGGAGATCTTCCCCGCCCCCTGCTGCCGGCACGCGCCTCGGGCCTGCGCTCGTCGGCCAGAGAAATCACTCGGCTCCGACTTGGAGCAGCGGCCGCAGTAGCGGGGATCGGAGCACGACGGCGACGACGAGGAAGCGAAGCGGAAGGAGGGAGACGGGGCCGAGATTGCCGCGTCAGAGGGCGGGGGCCGGGGCGGGGTAAGCAGCGGGGGAAGAGTCTTTCTCGGTTCTCAGCCGATAGGTTTCCAGACCTATTAAACTCTAAAAAACTAGATATAACAAGATCATCGATCCCACACGCCTTTACATGTCTGCCGTATTTTTGTGATCCGAGACGAAAACTCCACGCCAACAGCATTCAAGAGCAGCTGCATTTGGATTCATGCCATCGCATGGAGCGAAACGGGTAGGAGGATTACGACATAGAATTGATTTATTTGTAGAAAAAGATAGAAAGTCATGAGCAAAACACAACATACAGGCATAAGCAGCTGAATATTTAAGCATGAATGAAAGAATAAATTGGACCGTGAAAATAGGCTGAAGAGGTCCACCGGCATATGTAACCAGTTAAATAAAACAAAAAAGACGACATGATGCAGTGATCAATAAAATAAGGATGCTAAATTACAAAAATATTGGATGGTTAACATAGAAAATTATTAGCCATGGTCATCTGCAGAAAAATTGCATGTCCATGTAACTGTCAACTATGCATGAAAACAACACCGTATCATGACTCTTCCTTAAGGCAATAGTACATGACTTTTTCCAAACAAATATATATACATAACATGATGACAGTTATTATATGTGCCCATCCAGTTATGTACATATAAGAAAAATTTTTAATAGGTATATCTTTTACAATGTTCACATTTGAGTTTCAAGGTGAATCATGAATAGAGGACGACAATGTGGGTAGAAAGTGCCAAAGTCAATAGTTGCATGCTAGAGCTAATTTTTTTCTATTAGTCCAACAATATCTCACCATCCTTTTCTATACTTAACCCAAAAACTTTGTTGATTTTCCAAGTAAAGTTGGGCCATGTTACTCCTAACAGATATCAAATGGCTAGGCTACTGGTGCAGAAGAAGCACAGCCACTTCATTGCGTAGCCCCTACTCTCTTGAACAAGGCATCCGCACACAAACAGTAAGCAATCGAGAAACATATGTAACGAAATCAAAGGCAGACTGAAGCCACAAGGTGGCTAATCAAACAAGCCACTACTCAATTCGACGGGGATAGCAATGCCGGATTCAAGCATCTTCGCAAGTAAAAGCCAACTTTGCCGTATAATTCTCTAGTGCCATTAGAGCTCCAGAAAAACAAATCGCACACCGGTATTTCCAGCTCCACAAGGAATTTTGCCAGATCCATTTCCTCCACCACCACCACCAGCAGCAGCAGCAGCAAGCGAGCAAGTAAGCACATCCAAAGCGGGATGGGGAGACCAGGAGAGAGAGAATTACGATCTCGTGTGATCTGGCGGAAGCTCCGGTGGTCCCCGCCCTGCGAGGAGGCGTCCGAATCCAACGACATGGCGCCGGAGATCTTCCCCGCCCAACTGCTGACGGCAACGCCGCCTCGGGCCTGCGCTCGTCGGCCAGAGAAATCACTCGGCTCCGACTTGGAGCAGCGGCCGCAGTAGCGGGGATCGGAGCACGACGGCAACGACGAGGAAGCGAAGCGGAAGAGGGGGACGGGGCGCGAGATTGCCGCGTCAGAGGGCGGGCGCCGGGCGGGGTAAGCAGCGGGGGGAAGAGTCTTTCTCGGTTCTCGAAGGGCTCCCAAAGGAGCCCGTAACCCCGCCGGGAACCCGGCCATTTCCCTAGGCAGGGCCCCCACGCGGAAACGACACCGGGCCACAAATCCCGAGCATTTGGGAGCCCACTCCGCGGGGCATGGCGTCCCCATTCCTCGCGTTTTCCCGGGGGAGCTCCTCCCGACCTCTCGGGTCCGGGCGGCGCCTCCCCGTGCCGCTTCGCGTCACTTCGCGAGCACTCCGCCGCGTCGTCGCCCCTCCGATGCCCTTCCGCCGCGCGGCCGCCGACTCCTTTTCGCCGCCCCGGCCAGGCGCCGCCTCTCCTCCGACTCCTGTCCAAGTGCTGCCCGCGACGCCCTTCCGCCTACTCGTCCAGGTGCCTCCCCTCCAACGCAATGTCTCGATCTGCAATGGTGCTTATGCCCGTCACCTTGACTGCCTTCCTCTAGATCCACCACGGCGCTTGCACATTGTCTTCCTCCTCAATCGACCACTATTTCTGAGTTTTCCCATTCATTTTCTCATTCCCGTATTGCCTAGGGTTTCTACCTCAAGGCCGTGATGTGAGTTCTTGAGTGTTCTTGCGGTGATTTAGTGCCTGTCTTTTGATGCACTACTGTCCAATCGGCCTTCAAGAAACAAACTGGCATTAGCCTGATTCTGCTGCACCAGTAAGTAACAGCCGGACCTATTGGTTCAGAATCAGAATAAAACGAGTAGCTCAACTCAGAAGAGCAGATTAGACTGCGACAATATCCTTCTCTTTTCAGTGGTGACCAAATCTTACATTGCCTTCATTACGATGAAATCTGCAGATCATTATGATGAAACCCTATATTATTCTTGCTACTTGTGCACACAAAATGAAAACAAAAATGAGCAGGCTTATGAGTACTTTATGTTTTATCAGAAACTATAGCTCAATTGTTTTTTAAATCAAGTTTCTGGTAGTATATTCAAGGATTTTCAGGTTTCATTATTTTCTGTATCATCACAATTTATTGTTTTCACTTGCCTCCATTCTGATTTGTAAGATCTGCACTGCTGCTTTTGTGAGGTTGCAGTTCAGACTACATTGATCGAAGAAGTCAAATATTAACCAACTTTCCATCTGAATCAAGAATTTTCAGATCACAAGATACGCAATGACAATGAATGAAGCTATATCCGGAAAGTTGGGAAGACTATCAAAATCAAGAATCACATGGCTCTGAATCGGTTGATTCAGTGTTCCAAAAATATTATTAAGGTACATGAAACCTTATATCTGTGCCTTTTTTACCTGGCAATGATTAGTATAGTGATCTTTTACAATTTTCTCAAAATTGTTGCACTAGAAAAATATGTTCTTTTTTGGTTCCTATACCGACGTTCAGGTTCAATCACTTGCTGTCCGCAAGTCAAGTAGATTCACCAATGTCTGATTTCTGATGAAACTTACAAATCGTTGGCAAGCTAAAACGTCAAGTAGCAATGTCTTCAGTTCATCTGGTTCTTTCATCTATACATGAATTTTCCATTTATGCGTGTACCCCTTTTCGCTCATCATCCAGTGGTCTTGTAAGACATGCTGTTACACTATGTCGATTTTGAAAGCATACTACTATGAAAGTATTGTTTAATTTGCATTGTATCTATCACCAGTACGTCCGGTGGATTTGCTTATCTATCTATCGACAATCTGGGAGCAATGAATTTACCTTTATTTTTCTTAATTTTAAACCTTTCTAGCACCTAGCACTGCCTTCATGTTCTGATATGTTTGCACATACCAATAAACAATGAGCTTGCCTTGCTTCTAATTTGTGAACATTCTATCCATGCTTCTTGCTGTTATATATGTACTGTGCTCTTGTTGTTTCTACATAATAACAAGTGAAGTTACACTCAGTTCATTGTTACCATCTGACTCTGTGATTAAATTATAGAATCACATCTTGTTTTTTCTCCTTGTCATGGATGTCATGCACTTGGTGATTTGTTGGCGTTTTACCTGACTTAAGAGCATGCATGTTTGTAGCAACTAGCATGGCATTTGTTTAGTGTCAAGATTTACTTGATTGATGAGAAATCTTCTGGACATGTGGTTTTCTTGCATCTGTGGTCATGGGATAGTAATCTCTGTTGCACCTGCCTGTTGATTATATGGTTTGAATATCCCATAGACATCACATCCCTATCTGATTTTTGCTTCTTTTGTGATGTTGCAGTGCAGACTACATTGTTGCGCCACGACGCCTCCACCTTGTTCCTCATCGGCTTTTGTGAGTTCAACAGAAGGTATGCTTGTCGTAATTTTAAAGGTGCAAATTTCGAGATTTATGTTCATAGTTATTGTACATTTTTCTTTGCTGGTTGTTTCTGTTTGATGGAACAAATCATGGATGATTCCGTTTACAGGTTAAATGAGGCCGAATGAAGAGACATGCAAAGCTGATGTACACTGCTGGATTGCTTTTACTGGACTATGCAGTTACATTTGATGAATTTTTAATACATATGAAGCAGTGTACTCCCTCCGTTCCAATTTATTAGTCGTTTTGGCATTTCAAGATTCATAGTTAGTAGTATGTATGTAGACATAAGTATATATGTAGATACATACTATTATCTATGAATCTAAATTTGCCAAAACGACTTATAATTTGGAACGGAGGGAGTACATTTTTACAAATAGAATTATGGCGAGTGTTGTTGTTATTGTCTGATTCCAATTTTTGGTTTTATTGTTTATTTTCTGGTATTGTTGTTATTGTGTGATAACCAGCTGGTAGTTTGGTGATCGATTGTGCTTGTCAATCTGTATTTTGTCACGAATGAGCTGCAAAAATGCATGCCGTTACGATGCTGTTAACTTAAGATTGTCAGTTTATTACGTACTATTTTTACATCTATTCTTAGTACTGTTCAAAAAGTGTATGCGGTGAGACAGCCGGGCAACGAATGGAACTGGGCTGCGTGCGTACGTGGCTTGCAACAGGGACTGGGGCGATTTTTTTTTAAATAATATTTTTTTAATAAATAATCGCAACAATGGGTGCCGAAATGGGGGAATTGCAGAAGTGTATGTCAGCCGGCTCTCTACGAGCCGATAGGAGACCTATCGGCTGTTGGACGGCCGATAGGCTACGTGGAGCTGACGTGGAGGAGTGTTGCAGAAATGTTGCAGCGTTCGGTGCACGCGCCGATAGGACCTATCGGCCGTTCGCGGGCCGATAGGTCCCACCCTGTATTGTTGGACCCAGAAGGCCGGGTAATCGGCGCCGACTAGCATATCGGCTGTTTGACAGTCTATCGGCTAGCCAAAAGCCGATAGACCTTTCGGCCTGCCAGCAGCCGATAGGTTTCCAGACCTATTAAACTCTAAAAAACTAGATATAACAAGATCATCGATCCCACACGCCTTTACATGTCTGCCGTATTTTTGTGATCCGAGACGAAAACTCCACGCCAACAGCATTCAAGAGCAGCTGCATTTGGATTCATGCCATCGCATGGAGCGAAACGGGTAGGAGGATTACGACATAGAATTGATTTATTTGTAGAAAAAGATAGAAAGTCATGAGAAACAAATAGTTCCCGACTTTACATTGCATAGCTTCGTAGAAGCGAATGAAATACATCACAAAGAGGATGGATGGTAGAACCACTGACAAACAAGAACATTAAACAGTGGCTGAGGCTTTAGATAACAATGGATGGGTATCCGTAACAAGAAGTGGCTTGTCGTGGATTGGGATCATCGAGTATCTGCAGCTTTGGGATTGCATTCAGGAGGTTAAGTGACCAAGAGGACCGGCACATTTGGAATTTGGCTCCTGAAGGCTGCTATTCCACCAAATCTGCTTACAGAGCTTATTTCCAAGGTTCTGTAACTTTTGAGCCTTGGAAAAGACTCTGGAAATCTTGGGCTCCGAACAAGTGTAAGGTTTTTCTTTGGCTGGCGATTCGCAATAGGTGTTGGACGGCAGATAGACTCGAATTGAGAGGTAAAATCCCGCTGGGATTAGCTCAATAACCGAAGGAATTAACGAATCCCAATCCCCGTTGCAGCAACCTAGCTACGCCGGCGCTGACGTATAAACATTCATGCAAGCGCCGATAGCGCGATAAGATTTGAGATTTTTTTTAAATAATATTATTTTAATAAATAATCGCAACAATGGGTGCCGAAATGGGGGAATTGCAGAAATGTATGTCAGTCGGCTCTCCACGAGCCGATAGGAGACCTATCGGCTGTTGGACGGCCGATAGGCTACGTGGAGCTGACGAGGAGGAGTGTTGCAGAAATGTTGCAGCGTTCGGTGCACCTGTCGGCGCCGACAGGACCTATCGGCCATCTGCGGGCCGATAGGTCCCACCCTGTACTGTTGGATCCGGAAGGCCGGGTAATCGGCGCCGACTAGCATATCGGCTGTTTGACGGCCTATAGGCTAGCCAAAAGCCGATAGACCTTTCGGCCTGCCAGCAGCCGATAGGTTTCCAGACCTATTAAACTCTAAAAAACTAGATATAACAAGATCATCGATCCCACACGCCTTTACATGTCTGCCGTATTTTTGTGATCCGAGACGAAAACTCCACGCCAACAGCATTCAAGAGCAGCTGCATTTGGATTCATGCCATCGCATGGAGCGAAACGGGTAGGAGGATTACGACATAGAATTGATTTATTTGTAGAAAAAGATAGAAAGTCATGAGAAACAAATAGTTCCCGACTTTACATTGCATAGCTTCGTAGAAGCGAATGAAATACATCACAAAGAGGATGGATGGTAGAACCACTGACAAACAAGAACATTCTATCACAAGTTGCATTGGCATGTGTGGCATTTTGCTTGGAGCATGTACCGTTGCTAAATCTAACATGCCTTAGGTAATTGAAACCAACAACAAGAACATAGATGCCTTAGAAAAATCTAACAAATAACAAGAACATGGTTGTAGCATGTGACTACGATAGATTACTCCTAATAATGTCCCCATATAGCAAATTGTGTTGCACCTTCTCCATATTATCCTCCCATTGAAGGCGGGGGCGGTTGAGGAGACTGTGGCGGCGGAGAACCACCCTTCTTGTGGCATCCACAGGTGCAATCCGGGTCCGTGCACAGTGCCTCCTCAGAACCGTCAAGATTGCTGTTGTCATCCTGGTTACCGCTGCTCATGTTCATTTCTAAATCGAAGATACGATTCTGTAGGTAAAAAATGTACTCCTGATGTGGATAAATAGGAGGAGGATCGACCCACCTAACAAAACGACAGTTTTCTGGAGCCTTGGAGGACTATAACAAAATAACTAAATTCAGTTGTTGTAAGCAATAATATAATTTCAAAAATAAAGGCCAATAATATTTACCATGCTCGTGGGCATTTGAAGAAACGACGACCTCCATCAGTCCCTTCGGCCATCATTTGCAATAAGCAATCCTCCCCATGCGCGCATTTCGGCCACTCATCTCTGCGGGTGTCGTACCCCCTCAGCGGACAGTCTTTACTAAAATCACTTTTGCTCTGAACTGGAAACTCATATACTGCCTCTCCAAACTCATCTGGACCAAGAGACCCCTCCCACACAATGGCTGGCGACTTCCTCCCCCCCTTTCCCCTCCCGGAGCCGAAACCCTTCGAACTAGACGACCCTCCAAACATTTGCACTACTGTGGATGACCGTGAGGGGTGCCGCCCTATTTATAGGCATGATTTGATACGGGTGCAGTGGACTTGTTCCACGTAAAAACTAACATTGGATGCTCTGGTAGGCACTGAAAAGCTTGTAGTGGTACTGAAAAGCATAGATACATCATAGTATGCATAGATACATCATAATCTGCATAGATACATCATAGTCTGCATAGATACATCATTAGGCTACACCGGCCTATGAACCCAAGGTCTACAGCTACTCACTGGCGGCCCCGCTTCCGAGGAATCTGGGAAGAAGGGAAAGTGAAACGTGAAGGTGGATGCCGGTCACGGACCAAAGGCACCTCCGGTGTGGCCTGCTCATCCTCCTCCTCCTGAGTAAACTGTGTGCGCTGTGTGGGCAAAGGGGCACCGGGCATCTGCGTAGGTCCAATCACCTCGTGTCCCCCCCCCAAAGCCAGTCACCTCGAAAGAAACTGCCCGTACTGCCAGAGGCATCTGCAACAATAGTAGGGGTGGAGGGTCCTGTAGCTACAAAATTATAGATAATAAAAACATATTACTTCATAGTTTAAGTAATAATCCATACTTTAAGTAATAAGTGACTTATGTGTGTACCGTCTCTGCTTGGAGTCGGCGTGTGCGAAGAGGGCACTGTGCGTGGTTGAGACGTCGAAGGAGTACTCTCCATAGGTGCTGGCGGATGTGTCTTCCTGTGAGGTGGAATCTGCACATCTCTCACGGTCCTGCATGAAGCACGACGAACTCCATCCATGCACCTCTTGGCGAGCCGTCGTAGGCCACTAACCATCTCAACCCTCGCAACTCGAGGGGGGACTCGCCTCCAAGCGCTCTGCGAAGTCGTACAACTCGGCTCCAACGAGGCTGCAAATATCCGTCTGCAAACAAATATTCAAAAAGGAAAACATTAAACATTATAACAGCTCAATTTACGAAACATAAAATAAAAATTTATGGAGAAGATCATCAAACATACCAGGTTATGAAACGCTGCTGGAGGCTGAGTGGCGAAGGTGTCAGTAATTTCTGCATGATGTTGTTCAGGACGGGCAGGCACGGGGAAGCATCTCCAACACGTCGCACCGTGGAACCAGTGCAAGTAGGCCCCGTAGGTAGACTCGTCATAGGGGCCTACTACAATGTGATTGTCTGTGTCTGCAACAGCCCAATCGTCGGCCCAAGTAACCATCGTTGAAGCCCACGAGGCATCGTACGCGATCCCTTGCCCCTTTCTCGTGTGCCTGGGATAACATAATGTACTAAGGCACAAAAAATTTGTGATGAATTGAAATTAATGTATGACATGGAGTATTCCATACCTGTGAGCCATGTCGAGCTGCTGTCGCGGAAGTGGGAACTCCTGGTGGCAACCAAGCTGGCGAAACACTCTGTGTACGAAGTAGTACTCGACAAAGAAGTCGTAGACTATACGCTTACGCGTGAACCACCAAGCCTGGTCACGGTAACACATATGCGACAAACCACGAGACGCACGGGCAGCCACAGCCTCTGGAGTGAATGGAGTCCAACGTACCCGGTCAGGCGTAAGCTGGTCTAACGTAGCCACAAAGCCTGGGTAAGACAACCGAGCTGTGTCGGTCGCCCAGTAAGGCTGCAAGACAATGAAGATGTGATAGTTAGTTAACAAAATATTTTAGATCAAAATATGGAATCAAAATATGGAAAGATAAGGAGAAGCTTACTAACATCTCGTTTTAACCAAATGGAGCCCATAGTAGGTGCATCGAAAGGGTCTCGCTCACCCGCGTCGTCAAACTGGTACAACCGCAACTCGTAGTCTTCGTACGACTGGAGCCTAGGTCGTCCAATGTCGAACCGCTCAAACGACCACAACATCAGGAGCAAGGGACAACCGGCCAACGTACCGGTTTTGCTTTTTCGTGTGCAACCATCGCACAAGGCCTTGTAGGTAGCGGCAAGAACTGCTGACCCCCAACTGATCTGTGGAACCTCGTCAAGGGGACCATCTGCTATCTGCTGAGCATAGGAGATAAGGTGCTTGTCGACACTGTCGTGGTGCGAGCTGGTAAAAAGGACCCAGCCAAACAACCACAACAGGTATGCCTCGAGGTGCCTACGGACTCTCCAGTCCTCTGCACCGTCAGTCAAACTCCCAGCCTGAAACTGAAGTAGCCAGGCCTTGGTAGGCCCATGTGTGTCTGTAAAGTCAAACTGAGGGGGCCGGTCCTCCACCGGGGGTAGGACACCCTGAAACCGCTGTAGGAGCTGCTGCCTCCAATCCGCATCAATGGACCTCGCTACCATGGCTCCTCCGGCGATCGGCAGACCTAGCAGCATCGACACGTCCTGTAGGGTGGGAGCCATCTCGCCAACTGGGAGGTGGAAAGTGTGTGTCTCAGGTCTCCATCTGTCGACCAAAGCGGACAGCAATGCACGGTCAACTGTAAACCGGAGGCTCCTCTGTCGTGTCGGCTCCACCAAACGACAGAAAGTAAGCAACCCAGCTGCACGCAACCTACAACGTACAAATAAATATTTATAAACTTTAGAAGGCTACATTTGACAACTCAAAACCTACTAGTACGGGCACAAAGGTAACTTAAAAAACATACGTACCTCGTAGTCCATCGTGGATCAATGTGCCAACAGTCGTCGTGCGTCCGTAGCCTAAGCGAGGGCGGCATATCACCACCTTCAAGCACATGTGATCGATCACTAGGTCAATCAACTCAAAGTTAACCATACCTGCACATTTCATTAAATCATTAAATTCAAATTTATTATAGTAACGTAATAAAAAAAATATAGGTAGAAATAGAATAATACAGGCAGAAATAAAACAATATAGTTGTAATTAGTACAACACGTAGTCTCACATTACAAATAATACAACTATATAGTCCGAAACTAGAAATCACCACCTTCAAGCACACATAGAAATACAAATATATAGTCCGAAACTAAAAATACAAATAAATTGACGGAAACTACAAATACATCAAATAATACATAGTCTCAATCTCCCTTATTAATGACTTGCACGCAGTGCAACACATTGTAATAATTAACTGTTGCCGACCTCCTACTTCTTCTTAGGGTTGCGGCTTGGAATACGCTTCTCAATTGTGCCATCTGCTTTCTTACGTGTTGGATAATTGTCACAATCCTTTCGAAAATGGTCTCCACCGCATGCTAGGTATTCTTTATAGGGCCTTCGAACCTCTGCCGTGTCCATGTCATTCCTAATACGACGACTTTTTCGCCGGCCCCGTTCCTTAACCTCTTTGTCTAGGTCAGGAATCCAGTCCGGTTCATTGGGTGGATGCTTAGTGAAATCAGCAATAGCACGCCAACCCCGTAGCTCTCCACTCCACGTGTCTCTGACAGCCTCCTTCAGATAATACGGGGACACGAATGTCGCATCAACACGTACCTTTGATCGAGCTGCATACACATGTGAACATGGGATGTGTAGAAGCATAGGTTTGTTGCAGCTGCATTCACAATGGTTCATTTCTGGCCACAGCTGGCATTCCATTGTAACTGGACTTCGAAAAATGCCAAGCCCACCCTTATCACGGATGGTCACCTCGAAAACCAAGTCTCGGTTGCCTGCCCGATGGACTCGGTGCAGCTGACCCTTCGTACTGATTTTCTCAAGTATTTCGGTCATCTTCTCACAATACACCATTTCTGGATTCTGCACAACCTGACATGCCAATTGGTAACGCTCTCGTAGATATTTCATACAACCCCGAAGTATGCACTCAACAATTGCAACTAGCGGAAGAGAACGACTAGCCTTCAATACCCAATTGTAAACCTCTGCAAGATTTGTTGTCATAATGGCATAGCGTGAACCATGAGTGTCAGCAATCAACGCCCACTTTTCAAGAGGCTCATTTTTTATCCATTCAGAGAATGTTTTAACCGCCCTCCAGCCCTTCCTCCTCCTAGTCACTTTCCTTGGTTCATCAGGATCTGGATCCAAACCCCGTGGCTCCTCGTCCCGTGCAACAACAGGTTTCTTACGAACCTCTTCCATATGCTTGCTAGTGAGTTTATCCAATTCAGCCCAAATTTCATTGAGCTTTGCTTTCTGATTTTGCTTGCACAACGTCTTAAAAAGATCCATAAGACGTTTGCTTTTGAATTGACTATAGAAGTTTGCCCCTAAATGCCTCATGCACAATTGTCTTTGTAGGTCTTGCCAGGGAACAGGTACATTTCTATTCTCCTGTAACCTTTTAACGGCCGCCAACAAACCTGCATGTCTATCATGTAACACGCAAACATTTTGCCTCTCACATACAACTGCCCGCTTGATCCACGTCAGAAACCACAACCAGCTTTCGATGTTCTCGGATTCCACAAATGCAAAGGCAACTGGCACAACCTTGCCATCCCCATCTACACCAATGCATGTCAATAGCTGCCCTTTGTACTTTCCGGTCAAAAACGTCCCATCCACGCATAGTACCGGACGACAATGCTTGAAAGCTTCAATCATACAACCAAAAGACCAAAATGCACGCTTCAGAATCCTCTCTCCTTTACCATTTAAGTAGTCATCAATATCAATAATGGTTCCAGGGTTCCTACTTTGCAGCAACACTAGCAGATTAGGCAAGTAGTGGTAAGAGTCCTTATAACTCCCAAATCTCCACTCTAACGCTTTTACTTTTTGTTTTGCTCTCCATGTCATATCATATGTAATTTCGTATCCATACCTATTCTCCATTGCTAACATAATTTGGAACGGGGACATTGAAGCTTTCTTCACTATTTCAGGGTACATCTCCTGAGCCACAAAGTCGGCGGTCATGTTTCTGTGCTTCTCTAATGTTCCACTAAGCTTGCATGAGTGATCAACAACAATGGAGACTATAAAGTTACTCTCCGCTTTCGGCAAATAACCATGCACTCGCCAAGTGCATCCTGGGGACATACATTGCACTCGCCAGGTGCATCCTGGGGACATACACTTCACATCATATGTTGTTGGGTTCGAAATCACCACCCTAAATGGTTTGTTCTCCGAAAAAGCCCACTTTTTCACCGCATGTTGTAGATGCTTCTTGTCATGAAACATCTGCCCTTTTGTGACCGCAACTTTACGATAGTCCCAAGACGAATGGTGGCCATCGTTAACCGTGAGTCCATCCATATCAAAGTTCTCCCATTCCATCGGTACATTGGTTTCCTCATCAAATTCTGAGCCATCTCGACCTTCAATAAAGGCCTCATACTCATCGTCATCCAACTCCATCTGATCAACAATGTTCTCATCCACCTCGCCTTCATCAGCATTCATTGTTGAACCGATATCGTAGCCATCATCATAATCATCATTATTGTCGTCTTCGATCTGCTCTCCATTTTCTTGCGTAGGCACCCACTGTTGTTGCCCGCCATGTTCAGCCACCATACTATTGTCATCAGCGGCCTCCGCCATGCTTGATTCGCCTTGTGAGCTATTTGCCAAATCAACCTCAACAAGCAACACAAGAGGAAATTTAATTTGTCCATGCAAGGCCATCCATACAAATCCCTTCCAGCATTTCGAATTCCTCAACTCATACAATTCCCAATTCCAACCATTCTCACGTTGTCTAGGAACAACACCACTAACTTTAAACCTTTGTTGCATAGGATTCACTTCTAAAAAATTATGCAACCACCCTAACATGTCCTGACGTCTCATCTGCAATGGGTTCCTCACATTTGTGTCCACAAATGGATAGTTGCTTAGGTCAACCCCATAATCACAATAATTGATATGGCCATTCCCATGATGAATTCGGACTTCAACTAATTCCGGATCCATACCTGATTAAACAACATACTAGTAAGATTATCTAAATTTATCAACTACTTCTTCTCTTTTTTACTATAAATTTTAACTAACATATGACTATCTATACTCCGACTCTATAGCTAAAGGAAATTATGGTGACAGGAAAACTAAACATCACTACACGCTTTACTTTCGATTACCAATTATTTTCATTCAAATTTAAACTACCATTCATATAATATACTTCATTCGAAGGTAAATACACTTAATCCTCTATTTTCATAACCAAAAATGATGTACTCTCTTTATCCATTATCCATTATCCATTTTTATAAATAGCTCTCCACTCCACGTGTCTAAATCCTAGGTTTATTATGCAAATAATACAGAACCTAAGCACCGGATGTATAAAAAAATTACCTCAGTCGTCTCTGCTTGCACAACGTCATGTTTTCCCCACCCGCGTGACGCAGCTCCCCACGCACACCTGCGTCAGCCCAGGCCGAGCGGAGCAGCCGCGGCGAGTCACCGCCCAGACCCGAGCGATGGCGAGCCGACGCGCCGGCAAGCCGAACCGATTCCTGGGGCATTGGGCTGCCGTGTCAGGCTGGGCTACCAAAACAGCGACGAGGGAGCTACCCAAACAGGGCGACGGGGTGGGGGGAAGCCGCCCCGCGGGGAGAGGGAACGCGTATATGTCAAAAAAAATCCCCGTCGGGGTTGACGTGCCCGGGGTTGGTCTGTCCCCTGCTGCCAAAAGAGGCCGAAGAGGTCATCGGCCGCCCCTGGACAAGGAAATTACCGGACTACCCCGCTGTTGCGTTGGACTGAATAACTGCCCACGCGCACGGCGGCACGTCGACGGCCGGGACAGATGGCCATTGTTACTGCGAAGGTTTTAAAGGCATGCTTGGTTTACTTCTAACATTTTGGTTGGTAAGCCAAAATTCGAGTAGAGAACTTACCAATATTTTGGTAGCTTCAGTGTGAGACGGTTCCAAACTTTGATAGGAAACCAAATGGTGGCCAAATAATTGGTAGGCCAAAACTTTGGCATGCCAAAAAATTGGCATTGAACCAAGCAGGCCCTAAATGTCGAGCTATAGCCGCTGATCCTAGAATATTTTTATAGAAAAAATCTAAATTACTATCATCGAATATTTATAAAGTTTAGATAACATCTAAATTATATTTTGTTTCATTTTGTATCAACATTTATCTCAATCCGTCACATTTACCTCTTCTTCAGATTTAATTTTTTTCTCAATGTACAAATGATGTTTTAATTTAAAATTTTGTGAGATAATAAAAGGAAACATAAAAATATCAAGAAATAATGATGAAAAATATATTTTATATTTTTTTAGAAATACTCGATGTCACTATCTGTCATCCCACAAAATTATAACTTAAAACATCACTTGTGCATGGAGATAAAAAAGACAAATCCTATGAACGGACATATTGAACCATGAGGGCGGTAATTTGGATTTTTTTTCTTTTATATTAAAGTATTTATTCACTTTTTCTCAAAGGATTTATTTATTTATTTTTGCTCAAAGGTAATATACAGACATGAGGTGGTAGTCACCCAATTATGCATTTTGTAGTTTCAGTTTGACTGGACATTCTATTGTATGTCCAATATGAAAGCAAGAGAACAAACACAAACTAGAGCCTTTATACTGCAAGGCTTGTCTTACTAATCTGTGAGCACTAGTGTTTGAATTTCTTGGAGTCTTAAGCATTGGTAGTGTCTGTTTTGATTGTTGGATATTATATCCGCCAGTACAGGCCTTATTCTTCGGTCCATAGCAATAGTGACTCGGTCTTCTCGATGCATGTTGGAGATGAGTAGTTGGCTATGAGAGAGGTATTTGATATTGTCCAGGTTGAGTAGTTGGCAATCAGAGGTCAAGCGCTTGTGTTTGATTTTGCGGTCTTCATAAAAATTATTGAGACAAAAAGTAAAGAAACCATAAAGAAAACTATATGATGCATCAGCACCCATAAGAATTAACGACTATCTCGTTTTAAGCGAACCCAATATTATAGACCCTTTAGACTACTTTTTCTTATCTGTAACATGGTAAAAAAAGCAATAGTGCTAATGACAGCACACACACACTATATATATATATATAATTCTTGAAGAATGTTGTTTATAATATACAAACTAAAATAGTGGAAAAATAAAATGAGTATGACTACCTCAAATAATAACTAAGCTATCAACAATTGCTTCGGTCCTTTGAAAAAAAACTCCTTCGAGCATTTCTTGATGCAAAATCATTAAGAACAATATCAAGATCAATGTTGTCCAAGATATCATTCTCAATGTTGTACGTAGCCAAGTCATTCAGTCTATGTTGTAACATAATTGACCTCAAACAGTTTTTCAGTAATTTCAATTTTGGGAAACTTCTTTCAGCTGAGGCAACAGTCACAAGCATAGTTAAGAGGATCTGTTGATGCTGCAATTGCTTCATTGACTAGTCAGTTTGAGCAATTGAAGATATGTGAAAAAGTATTTGGCTTCCTATTCAACTCAGAAGATTTGAAGTCTTTGGATTACAATGATCTATAGAAACATTGCACTACTTTTGTGAAAGTTTTTTCTCAAGATAATTCATCTGATGTTGATTTAGATGATTTTTCTCTAAATTGAAGTACTGCAAGTAATTTTGCCAAAGGGTTTTATGTCAGGCCTGAGATTCTTCCCTACGTTGTTCTTAATTGCTGAGTTTGTAGCGGACAGGTTGCACACTCTTTGTTCGACTCTCCCAACGAGTATTAGATAAGGGTTTAACTGTCAATTTTGGAAGATTGTCAACCAAAACCTTCCACCTTTCAGTAAAACATGCAAATAATGCATATATCCGTTGTATAACTCCAAACAATGAAAGTGCTTGTCTGCAAGATTTCACCATATCACAACGAGTGAGATTCAAACTGTGACAAGTACATGGCTTGTATAATGCTTTGGGGTTAATTTCAAGCAAACAATTATGAATGCCTTTCTTATGTCCCTTCATATTGGAACAATCATAACCTTGCCTCTCACATTAGTGACATTCAAACCCAAGTTTCCCAACATCTATAATTACACTAAAAAGGCTCAACTCTGATGTGTCATCAACCTCTAAGAACCCTAGCAAAAACTCCTCCACTCTTGGAATGCTACTTGACATATTGGCATAATGCACAATTAGAGTTATATGTTCTTCATGGCTTGCATCTAGGTACTATCTAAGATAACAGAGAAATACCTATCATCCTTGATGATCTTTAAGATACGCTCATTTACATCACCACGAAGAAAAAAAATTAGCTCATTTTGAATATTGTGGCCAAGATATTGTTGATGAATTTTAGTCCTTCGAATGCACCTAACGTGTTCTTGCATCGCGGGATCAAACTCAACAGTCATTTAATTTGTGCCCAAAAAAGTTGTCATTATTATCTTGGTAAAGCTTCTCATTTGATCCTCTAAAGGCCAAATTTTGTTTAGCAAGGAACTTCACAATATAAACTATTCTTATCAAAACTTGTCTCCAATGCTCTTTTTTCTTTGCGATTTTCTGTTGCATATCATCATCAATTGTTTTATTTTTGTTTAACCTCAATCTAACTTCATTTCATGTATTCATATATGTCAGATGCTCAACAATGCTCTCATGGTCTTTGAGTTTCCTACTGAGACACTGCCAGTCTCTCATTCCATCTAATGCTAACAAAGATTTGCTTTTGTTTGACTTGAACAACTTGCAGCAAAAACAATAAACTTTATCCACATGTTTAGAGTGAACTAGCCACTTTAACACTCACCATTAGTTAAATTTTTTATTACTAAGTATATGAAAAATGCCTACCAATACCATCCTTAGCCCTTAGGGAACACCAAATTCAATTTTCTCACAAGCCCCTTTTCAACTAAGATATCTCTTTTTCCATTGTCAAGATTATCCTATATTCTGTATTATAGATAGATAAACCAGAACCATCTTGTTCCTGTTGTTCATCACCATTTCAATTTTCATGATCAAATAAGGGGTGCAAATTTTCCTCCCTCGTACTATCTTCAATGGCATCAATTTCTACAATTAAATCTTCTTCTAGTGGAGCATCTTCAATGGTCCGAACTTCTATATTTAAATTATGATCATGTTCCTGCTTCACATCATCAAATTGCTTCCTATGATCAAATAGCTGCCCTTCAACATTGTTGACATCAACATTACATGAACCGGGAAAGAACTTATGTGAATCACCCTTTTGTAATTCAACTAAATGATCATCATGTTTTCTCTTTTTCCTTTTCAGAGCACCTGATAATTGTTTCTTTGGCAACATTTGAGATCAACCTATGAGCCTAATCACCTAAATTATACCAAATAGGCACTACAATTGTAAACTGATAACTAAATACCTAATCTTAAATGATAAATAAGTAAGTATTATAATTCTGTGAAAAAAAATGCCTGGTGTCTCCCGTCTGAGCATTTTTGTTCTCTCATCTAGGGGCTAGGGCACTACGGTACGGGGCAGGGCGCGGCCACGCAAGCAGGTCGGCAGGCCGGCAGTGGTGCGTAAAGGCCAGAGCGGACCAGAGGGCAGGGGCATAGGGCAGCATGGTGATTTATAGGTTTTCACACAGCACTATGCAAATTAGGGAGGCTAGGAGGGCTGTGGTAATCGTGTTTGAGTTTGATGTGACACAAGAATGGGAGGCGATGGTGCAAGGGGGGAGCACTCCACTGCATTGCCTCATGGGCCTCATCCTAGCAGCTAGGCTTGCTGATCGATATTCAGTGTCGCCTCCACCGCATGGGCCTAGAGCCGGCCCTGCATATACTATATTGAACAAATCAGTTCCACAGATAAAAAAAGAAAACTAGCACACATGCATATACAAATTAGAGCTAAGCTATCAAAATTCAGTGTAACATCCTTCTTCATCTACATACACGTAGCACCTAGTCGTGGTAAAAGGTTAACCCATAGGTGTCACCTGAGGGGTGAGTCTGCATAAGTGTAGCAACTCTCTCACACTTTTGTTCTCGTTTCGTATAAAAAAGCTAATCCGAAGGTGCTATATTTGGAGCGATGATGATTATAAGTTGGCACTCACCCCCTAAACTTCCAAGGTGATATATTAGACCGCAATATCACAACCATAATTAGGCCAGATTGGCCAAAAACTACTACTATGAGGATATTGGGCTAGAGTATTACATTCAAATATGTGTCTTGCTTGAGTGAGATAACAAATCCATCAAGAGAAATCCCTCTCCTACCGCAGGAATAAAAGAACATAAGCTTTTCCATCAGATCATGGCATGATCCCCAAGATGATTGGAATGGGGAGGGAATGGAGGGTTGTGTGTAGATGATCCTTGTTTTCATCAATGATAGCTTAAAGTGGATCTAGGGTACGCTGGAGACACATATAGCAGAAAGTGTATTTAACAAATCCTAATTGACTGGATGCTGACGAGGCACACCAACGTGGAATGACACATAGGGATAGGGACAAATTTGAGCCACGTGAGAAAGTTTAAGGACTAGAATGACCACTTTAATAGTTTAGGGACGAAATTGAGCCTTGGTTAGGCTATGTTCGGTGCACATGGATCAAATCCCAAAGCTGAAATGTACCACCCCGGGAATGGGTGAATCCCTGCGCTATCACTTGATCCATGTGCGGGTTTAATCCAAGCGTGGGTTTCATCTCTACATGCAAAAAATATATTCAATTGAACCTTGTGCTTTAAAGGCAAAATATACAAGCTCATGCATGCTCTAAAATACCCAAAAGTACACATAAAAATACAAGCTCTCACACAGTGCAAAGCAAGGAACATCAACTCATAACCTGAAGCATTGCCAGCCATAATTTGAAAGCATTATCAAGTATCCTCATTACAATCAGTTTACCGGATGATTAGCATCTCCAACCGTAAGCTAACTGAATATGTATAAACTATTGCATCTCTACATTTTAGCCAACGAACCATCAACCAAACAATAACAAGTTTGCCATGCACAATTCTAAAGTGCTGCTCACATAGTTGAACATGCAACCTGGTATAAATAACATAACTCAAATTCAAAAAATTCACCTAGATCCCACACACTTACTATGTCACCCAAATCTACTATGAGAAGTTATCAAAATTAGTGTAGTCACTATCTGAGGTCATGACCTTGTTATGAATCCACATGTCAGCAGCCTTGACCTTGGAGCTTCTTACAACCATAAGGTTGTCAGACTTAAAGGCCGACAATCTAAAAGGGTGCATCCATGTGATAGATTTGTAGGCAAAGGAATCGTGAAGTTAGTAAGCTCGAGGTAACACAAGGTGCATGGTTTAGACAAGTTCGTGCTTCCAAGATGTATAATACCCTATGTCCCGTGTTCTATTTAGTTTGTATTTCTTGTGTTCGACAAAGCTTCAGGAAGTTACGGCAAATTTTATGGTATAGAGGTGCTGATTCTCATGTCCCCTTGGGTCAACCTAGGCCACCTTATATGGGCTGATGACCTAGGGTTTACAAATTGATTAAAATCTAAAGCAGTCAGATTATATTAAGGAAACTAATCCCATAGGATTACAACAAATACTCATAAATATCCGGGGCACAATCCGCATGCCAGGTTGTAGGTCTTGTGGGACATGTCATCATCAAACTTGTCCAGCAAGTCGACGGTTCCTTGTAGGCAATCTCAGGGTCGGCCCACGACCTTATCAAAAGTGGGCCTAGGCCGATTGCCAATCTTATCGATGGTGGGCCTAGGGGTACAATTATCCCACAAGCCCCGAGCAATGTGCAGGCACGTGGCGAACTGTTGATGAAGGAGCAATGCCAAAGTAGTCGATTGAACAAACTTCATCATTAGATCGCCACAAGGGTGGGCAGTGCTTAAAAACTATTTGTCAAAATGACCGTGGTCAAACTAAGTAACAGAGGTCAAGTTAGAATTTAATCAGTTGAGTACCATGAGGTATCGCGATACTTAGGAAGAGATAGACCCATCCTGATGGAGCATATGGAGAGTGACACAAGGCACGTGTTGACACTTCTTATGACCGCTATTAGGATTTGTGGTCCTGGTAATGGTTCAAGGAGTGTTTTGTTGGTTTTTCTTATGTCTCAATAATAAAATATATAAATATTCTGCAAGTGTACAGAAGTACTGCTATAACATTTCATCCGGGAGTATTCAGGAGTATCGTAATTTATATTTTCCACAGGGGAGCACTATGGGAAGAGTACTAGTAAAGATGGTGTATTGCAAAGGCCGATAGAGTTGTCACCACCTACGGCTACCACACGTACATTGAATTGGATGCACTCTAATATCACCTTTAAGTCTAGGCACCATACCTACACTAGTTAGGTTCTACTTACTCTCCTAGAAAGAGCAAGCAACCCTGACAGTACCCATGTGACAATTCAGCTCAAGCATTGAGTAGAATCAAAAAGACCGGCCGAGACAAAGACTTAAGAAAGAACTAAAAGAACTAGAGCCACAACTTACTATACTCTAAACACGATATAATTGCAACTAGAATAAAGTAGAAGCAAAATATAAAAGACTCGAAGTAAATGATAAAGATAGAATATTGATAACTGAAAGTCTTATAAAAATAAAAGTAAAAGATACAAGAGCCTATATTAGAGCTTCTGAAGACGACTTTAAAACCTCCGAGGCAAAGCTCGACATGATTATAACTCCCAAACTAAATTATCCTATCCCTACTAAAAAAACTGACAAAATAGAGCCCTTTTGGCTTGGTGTATGTTGAATGCGGCGTGGAAACCTCCATTTATAGGTGGTAGAAGGTGGTGGAGTAGAGTACCAGCCAATGCACCTAGATGATCCTTGTTTTCATCAAGTTCAACCAAATTGGTGGGTTCGGCCGAACCCACCAGATTACACGGCCTGGATTGCCTCCTAGGGTCGGTGCTGAGGCGGTTGTAGAAGTGGTTGTGCATGTGGGCTGCTTCGGCCGAACAAGGCCTGATGCCCAGCAACCCTTCAATGCATCGCCTCTGCCTTGGGACGCCCTAGATCACCTCCACTTGGCTGGGGTTGTGCTTGTTTGCACCGTATTGATGATGTCAATGATCCGTGTGACTTGCCCGGTCATAGCTTGGTCATGCTTGACGTGGAATTCATGCATTCGACCTCCCCTAAATGTGCTTCACTACATGGGACTCTGCCACATATACATGGGCTAAGGGGGGTGGTTCGGCCGAATAGGTGTTGGCACTTCTTACGATCCAATATCAGAATCGAGAATCCTGGTACTGGGGTAAGGAGTGTTTCAGTGAATATTCTGCAAGCGCACAGAATCACCGCTGTAGCACTTCAGCTAGGAGTATCCCGAGGTATCATAATTTATATTTCCGCAGGGAAGCTTTGGCAAGAATACTAGTGAATAGATATTTGAGACTATCCGAGAAGGGTACACAACTAAACAAGACAGGGGATAACAATATTGGATAGGAGTGGATATACCGGACACACAGCTCAAGGGATACTCAGGTAGGGGAGAGAAGAGATAGATAGCTGGGAGGACAATGAGAAAAGATATAGGACTCCTAGATACTTTATCTACCTATGTCACTCTAGTTTAGAGATATAACGGCTACAGAGCCAGCACTAGGAGATCTGGGTTAACTCTATTATCTTAGCCACGGGACAAGGGAACCGGTGACACACAGAAAGGGATGAGAAGGGGTGCCACTATTTCCCAACTGGGGAATCCTACAGACCGGAACTAACGTGATGGGCTACGAAGACCGAAAGGGATGTCACCCCCTCACGGCTACCACCTCCGTTGCGACGGGAATAAACTAAGGCCACTGGCTAGGCTAGGAACCACTCCTACACTAGTCAACAACTACTTACTCTGCTAGCAACAGCAAGCAACCTTGTCAATACTCTTGGTGACATTTCACCTCCAGTATCAAGCAAGATCGAAGAACCAGCCAAGACAAAGACTTAAACAAGACTACAAGCACTAGAACTATAACTGACTATAGTCTAAACAAGATATATATGCAACTAGAATAAAGTGGAAGCAAGATATAAATGACAAAGGAGAAGTGATAAAGATAACTATATTGATAACTCAAAGTCTTACAAAAGGAAAAGTAAAAGATACAAGAGCTATTAACAGAGCTTCTGAAGACGACTCCGGAACCTCCGAGGCACAGCTCGACTCAACTCTAACTCCCAACTAAACTATCCTAACTCTACTAGAATAAAAGTGGAAATGAGCTCCTTGGCTTGGTGTGTGTGAAACCGGGGCTTGGACACCTCTATTTATAGCTTGCAACGATGGTTGGATGGAGTAACGGCCAAGGGGGGCTGGATGGCTGTTGGCGGTCGTTACAACCCAAATCCGACCACCAATACTCGGGAATAAAAGAGGTTTTATGAAACATTCCATGTACTTAAATTTTATTTCTAATAAAGTTCCACGAGTTTTGGTGAGTGTCACTTGTGCAGGTACAACTACAACAAATACGCGCTATTGGGGCCGAAAATGACCAAATCGGCCGAATGACTCCGTTCGGCTGGTTACTCCCCTTAGCCAAGCAGGCCACCGGGAGCTGTCCACGTCAACCAAACGACAACATACGACACGTGGACGACCGCCAAGTCATCACGAAGCAATGCCATGTCATCCTGGGCCCACACAACTCGAAGACCACTTGGATCAGAACTACTACAGAGCCCAGGAGGCAGAGGTGGTACACGGGGGCAGGCCTGGGCCTCCAGGCCCATTCGGCCGAACAGGTCGGTTCGGCCGAACCGCCCCCAGTGGACAACCGACCTCAAGGGCTGAATCCTGGCCATGGGAGCCAGAGGCGGCAGATCCCACGGTTCGGGAATTCGGCCGAAGGCCCGGCACTGCCTCCCTGGTTGCCTTGGCGGTTACCCTGACTACAACCGCCATCAACCGCTATAAATTGGACTGCCCCAGCCCTCATTCAACACACACCAAGCCAAGGAGCACATTTCCACTTTCATTCTAGTAGAGTTAGGATAGTTTAGTTGGGAGTTAGAGTTGAGTCGAGCTTTGCCTCGGAGGTTCCGGAGTCGTCTTCAGAAGCTCTGTTAATAGCTCTTGTATCTTTTACTTTTCCTTTTGTAAGACATTGAATATCAATATAGTTATCTTTATCACTTTGCCCTTGTCATTTATGTAAACTTTGAGTTATCAATATAGTTATCTTTATCACTTTGCCTTTGTCATTTATATCTTGCTTCTACTTTATCCTAGTAGCAAATATATCTTGTTTAGACTATAGTCAGTTATAGTTCTAGTGCTTGTAGTCTTGTTTAAGTCTTTGTCTTGGCTGGTTCTTCGATCTTGCTCGATACTGGAGGTGAATTGTCACCAAGAGTATTAACAAGGTTGCTTGCTCTTGCTAGCAGAGTAAGTAGTCGTTGCCTAGTGTAGGAGTGGTTCCTAGACTAGTCAGTGGCCTTATTTATTCCCGTCGCAACGGAGGATGTAGCCGTGAGGTGGTGACAGCCCTTTCGGTCTTCGTAGCCTATCACGTTAGTTCCGGTCCGTAGGATCCCCCAGCTGGGAAATAGTGGCAACCCTTCTCATCCCTTTCTGTGTGTCCACCGGTTCCCTTGTCCCGAAGCTAAGACAATAGAGTTATCCCAGATCTCCTAGTGCTGGCTCTGTAGCTGCTGTACCTCTAAGCTAGAGTGACATAGGTAGATAAAGTATCCATGAGTCCTCTATCTCTTCTCATTGTCCTCCCAGTGTTAACACCAAAAATTGGCACCTGAGAGAGGCTGACAAGTGGGCCAAATTCGGTAGAAAGGTTCCATTCGGCAGGAAGGCCTTCTTCGAAGCAATCGGCAAAGATGCTCTGCGGTCAGGAATCCGTCATCGTTCGGCAAAGGAATTATTCCACAGTTGGAAACGGAAGCATTCGGGAAAGCGTGATGACGTGGATCGAATATAAGGAAGAAGCCGATTTGATGAAGAATATGAGATGAATACGGCACTTCGACGTATTTCTTTGGAAATAAACGTTTTGGAATCGTAGTCGACTAGGAATCGTGTCAAAGTCTGGGTATAAATATAAGTAAACCCGTGGTGATTGTAATAGGGATCGAGCAATCATACAACAAACCGGCCTTGCGCCACCTTTTCGAGTCCTTTAGTCGTGGTACCGGCAACCTTGTATCATGTCTAGTATCATGCGGTGGATTTAGATTAGAACATGGTGCAAACAAGCATTGAGTTTAAAGGAAAAGGGTTATAACCTGAATGATTCTTCTGTTGGTTGTTCTTTTCTTCTTGGGAGCTGAAGAAGCAGGCAGAGAAGAAGTTTTTCTCTTGGCAGAAAATGGCTTGGTAATGATTGGGTCGAGAGTGGCTTGTCTAGACATCAGCTGGGCCAAGGTAGGAGATTGATACCCCAAAACAGATATTGGACCAACAATATTATATTGAATTGTCCTGGCAAAAGGGGCAGGTGCTATGTCCTGCAAAATAACAGTAGCTGATTTTATTGTTGAACATCGGATTGATGATATCATCTAATTAAATACCGATCTTTCATCATGATGACGTCATGCGGTCGGCAGTATGCTTTCTTACGCGCTCTGCCGAATATGCTGTGAGTGCCTGTATTGCCGACAGATAGCTTGTTCATAGCTATATGCCGATCAAGATTGGCCTTGCAAGCCGTAGAGATGGAACTGTCTGGTATCATCCGGCATGTTCCAGGTTTTATATCTAAACATTTTTTCTTCCTTTGTCAGTTTCAGGGAAAATTGACTGGCACGCTTACAGGATTCAGACGATCGGGCACGTGTGAAGCCAGCTGATTCGGCTTGCTGTGTTCTTGGCGTGAACTGCAGGTTTTACGTCAACACACTTTTTGGCACGCCCGGTGGGACCACAAGCTTTGAAGATGCCTGATTTAAAGGATATTATGGACGTTACTCTTGAAGAATTGCCTGAGGAGCATCAACAGATGGTGAAAACTGCTGCAGAACAATTCATCAAGAAGTGTTTGCTGTCTTTTGCCAAGAACAGGAGTGGTGCACCGTTTCTCAAGACAGACCTGCCAAGAGTTTTACTGCCTGGACAATCTGATCTTAATGAAGAAGAAGAAAGGGAGAGGTTCTCTGGTCTGTTATACAAAGCTCTGGGAGATACAATGACCAATCATAACGCTGCATTCTTGAACAGCTTTAGATGCATAATGATCAGCATTTTTGGTCAACAAGTGGACAAGCCTTTTGAACAAGCATATGGGCAAGTTGGTGGACCAACATATTTTAATGTTCAAAAACCTCATGGTAAAGGAGCTGCTGAAGAAACTGGAACTTCTGGTTCCAAGGGTGCGAATGGTCAACCAGTTCAACAAGATCCTCAGCAAGCAATACCAAAACCTCGCACATATGGTGAGGCGGCATTCGGCACCACAGCAAATCCACCTGCTTCTGCTTACAAGATATCTCCTTTGAATAACAGGTTGCAGAGGGATATGTATGGGAATGGATATACAGAATTCATGGATTATAATGCTATTGATGCTCTCCCGAATCCTGGATATGCTAATACAGGAATGCCCATTGGAAGGCCAGGAAATCAAGATGCCAATGTTGACCTCATGGTACAAAAAATGGCCGATGTGTTGCAAAATCAATTCGGTCTGAAGCCCAAAAATCAGGGGTACATGTACTCCTCTCCTTTCCCAGAATGGTACCAAAGAGTGTCATTGCCTAACAGAGTCAAGGTTCCTACAGAATTCACTAAATTCTCAGGGCAAGATGATACTAGCACTGTGGAGCATATAGCTAGATACTTGATGCAGCTTGGAGAAGCCTCCGCAGATGAAGCCTTTAGAATCAGATACTTTCCTTTGTCCTTGACAGGTCCAGCATTTACATGGTTTGCTACTTTGCCTGCTCAATCAATTTGTACTTGGAAGGATCTGGAGCAGAAGTTCCATGCTCATTACTATACTGGCAGCACTGAGAAAAAGTTGGTTGATTTAACTAGCTTGAGGCAGAGAAATAATGAAACACCTACAGAATTCCTCAGGAGATTTAGGGTAACAAAAAGCATGTGCTTTTCTCTGAACATACCTGATGATCAATTGGCTGGTATGGCTGTAGCTGGGATGCTGCCTGCAATTCGTGAAAAGTTATTCGGGATGGAGTTTGAAGATCTGGGTCAGTTGTCACAAAAATTGGCATTAATGAGTAACCAAGCATATGGCTTCAAGAAGGATGGTAGATTTGCCAAACAAAATGATGTGGCCGACATTTACAACCAATTCCTCGAGAGAGCAGATCAAGGGGATGAGTATGAAGATAATGAAGAAGTGGCTGCAGCAGAAATAGTGTGGGGCAAAGAGCCGATTACTGTGAATCAAAAGTGGGTCAAGCAGACTAAAGGTGCTTATGATTTTGATGTAACCAAAGCAGACAAATTGTTTGATTTCCTTGTGAAAGAAGGCCGAATCAAGTTACCAGAGGGGCATTCCATGCTTCGGCCGGATGGAGTAAGAGACAAAAAATATTGTGGATTCCACGACAGAAACTCTCATTCCATCAATGAATGTAGAGTCTTTAGAATGAGGATTCAAAAGGCTATACAAGAAGGACACTTGAAGTTTGATAACAAGATGAAATTGGATAGCAATCCGTTCCCTCAGAATATGGTTGGGTTTTCAATCAACATGGTGAATGCTGTTGCACCTGAAGAAAAAGGGAAGATGAAAGTTTTAACTTCAGAAAAGGCAAAACAAAGTGGCTCAGTTGACCCCACTCGGCAAGTCACGATTGAACAGATTCACAAGAAAGATCCTCGTGCCCCGAATTGTCAATTTGAAATTGGGAAATCCTCTAAGCCTAGAGTCACTTCACGTATTCTTCTCAATAAATGGCAACGACAGCAAGAAAAAGAGCGCTACCAGAGGCGTAGATATGAAGAAGAAAGGTACAGAGAAGAACAAGAAGAATTTGCACGGGAACAGGAACGTGCACATTGGGATTGTGCTTTCTTCAGACATTGCTGGAACGAGGGTTTAAAGTTGCCTACATGGAATAATTGCCCTGAATGCAACGATAGATATGATGAATATAGACAGGGTACTATCAATCGCCGATCTGTCCATGAAAGAATTGGCAGAGTACATCTTAGTGATGATCGGCGTTTTGATGATCAACCAAGAAAGAGGCATGCTGATCACAGGTGGGTTGATCATGAAGAAGAAGAAGATCATGGGTATATTTGGCAAGAAGGGCAATGGTGTCCACCTGGCTTAAGGAAAAGCCAAAAGAGAAGAGTACAACGCTTGAGGAATCAAGAATTAAAGCAAGCAAGGCCTAGGATGAAATCAGTATGGCGTCGAAAGGACAGACCTGAAGAAGATGATCATTCGGCTCCTACATGCATGGTATGCTTTTTGCCGAATGAATTTATGGCTCCCACTGATCAAGTTGTGCAGGAGGAAGCGTTGTCAGAGGTAGATGAAGTCGAACAGCTAATGGCACAATTGATGCTCAATAAGCAAGCTGTCTTTGAAAAGCCAGTTCAGATTCGACACATGAAGCCACTATATTTGAAAGGATTTGTTAATGGGAAGCCTTTAACCAAGATGTTTGTCGATGGTGGAGCTGCTGTGAATGTGATGCCATATACTACATTCAGGAAGCTTGGCATGGGCCCTGGAGATTTAACACCAACGAGCATAATTCTGAATGATTTTGCTGGGAATCCTTCAGACACCAAAGGCTGTGTTCATGTAGATCTAATGATTGGGTCCAAGGTTCTGCTCACAACTTTCTTCGTCATTGAGGGCAAAGGGGCATATAGTTTGCTGCTTGTAAGGGATTGGATCCATGCAAATTGCTGTATCCCATCCACCATGCATCAACAGCTCATTCAGTGGATAGATGATGAGGTGGAAATTGTCCAAGCAGATGATTCAATAAGTGTGGCAAATATGGAACCAGCTTTTTGGGAGTATCAAGGTATAGATTGCTTTTCAGGCAAAGATTGGGGAGAAGGTCCTGTTGAACCAGTCAGCGGTGATCAACAGCCGATCAAAGCAGTCGGCTCTCATAGTAATTTTTAATGGAGAATCCAATTGATGGGACTGACGGGAAGTTAGGACGTGGATTTGTGTCGGCTGATAAGCTAGAAGAAGTGGACATTGGAGATGGTGACAAACCAAGGCCGACATTCATCAGTGCAAACTTAGATTCAGTTTTCAGAGAAGAGTTGATTAAATTATTAAGAGAATACAAAGACTGCTTTGCTTGGGATTATTCGGAGATGCCTGGTTTGGACCGTTCTATTGTTGAGCATCGGTTGCCGATCAAGCCTGGTTATAAACCTTACAAACAGCCACCCCGAAAAATCTACAAGGAAGAAGTGTTGGCCGATGTGAAAAAAGAGATTGAAAGGTTACTAGACGCAAATTTCATTCGGCCATGCAAATATGCGGATTGGATCTCTAATATTGTTCCTGTCTATAAGAAAAATGGAAAAATGAGGGTTTGCATAGATTTTAGAGATTTGAACAGGGCTACACCCATGGATGGATATCCAATGCCAATTGCTGACTCATTAGTTGATGCTGCTGCTGGATATAAAGTACTCAGTTTTATGGATGGCAATGCAGGATACAATCAAATTTTTATGGCATTAGAGGATATAGTAAAGACAGCTTTCAGATGTCCTGGACATATAGGGTTGTTTGAGTGGGTTGTCATGACGTTTGGATTAAAAAATGCTGGTGCAACTTATCAAAGGGCTATGAATTATATTTTTCATGAGTTGATCGGCAAGATTGTGGAGATATATATTGATGATGTTGTGATTAAGTCATTGGATCATGAATCACATTTAGCTGACATAAGAAAAACTCTAGAGTGCACTAGAAAACATGGGCTTAAGATGAACCCGAATAAGTGTGCTTTTGGAGTTTCGGCTGGAGAGTTTCTGGGTTTTTTGATACATGAAGGAGGAATAGGAGTTGGCAAGAAGAGCATGAAAGCGATTGATGAAATTGTTCCTCCAACTAATCTTAAAGAGTTGCAATCATTACTCGGCAAGATAAATTTTGTGAGAAGATTCATATCAAATTTGTCACAGAAGGTGTTACCCTTTTCTTCACTACTGAAAGTCAAAAAAGATCAAAAGTTTGTATGGGGTGACGAACAACAAAAGGCTTTCGATGAGATCAAGGAATACATGAAAGAGCCACCAGTATTGGTACCTCCATAGTTGAAAAAGCCTTTCAAGTTGTACGTGGCGGCCCATGCCCAAACTATTGGATCGGCCCTCATACAAGAGTTTGAAGGGAAAGAAAGAGTGGTTGCATACCTTAGCCGGAAATTGCTAGATCCCGAAACAAGATATTCGGCTGTAGAGAGGCTTAGCTTATGTGTTTATTACTCATGTACAAAATTTCGGCACTACTTGTTAAATGCCGAATGTGTTGTATACTCAAAATTTGATGTGATTAAGCACATGTTGTCTATGCCAATTTTAAATGGAAGGATTGGCAAATGGATTTTAGCCTTATCTGAATTTGAATTGAGGTTTGAATCGGCAAAAGCAGTCAAGGGGCAGATTATTGCTGACTTTATTACTGAACATCGTGATTCATCAATTAGAATTATAGACATGATGAATACAGACAAGACACTGTCAATCGCCGATCTGTCCATGAAAGAATTGGCAGGATACATCCCAGTGATAATCGGCGTTTTGAGACATATGAGAATGATAATCAAACGAGGAAGAGGTATGCTGACCACAGATGGATTGATAATGAAGAGGAAGATGATCATGGTTATGTATGGCAAAAAGGACAGTGGTGCCCACCTGGTTTGAGGAAGAGTCAAAAAAGAAGAGTGCAACGCCTAAGAAATCAAGAACTAAAGCAAGCAGGAACTAGGATAAAATCAATATGGCGCCCAAAAGACAAACCTGATGAACATGGTCATGCGGCTCCCACATGCATGGTATGCTTCTTGCCGAATGAATTTATAGCTCCGGCTAATCAAATTGTACAGGAGGAAATATTGCCAGAGATAGATGAAGCCGAGCAATTGGGGTTAATGGCACAATTAATGCCGGAGAAGCAAGCTATTTTCAATAAACCAGCTAAGAATCGCCACATGAAGCCACTGTACTTGAGGGGATTTGTCAATGGGAAGCCATTAACTAAGATGTTTGTTGATGGTGGAGCTGCTGTCAATGTGATGCCATACACTACATTCAGAAAGCTTGGCATGGGCCCTGGAGATTTGACACCAACAAGCATAGTTTTGAATGATTTTGCTGGAAATCCTTCAGACACTAAAGGATGCGTGCATGTGGATTTGATGATTGGGTCTAAAACTCTGCTTACAACCTTCTTTGTTATTGAGGGCAAAGGATCATATAGTTTGCTGCTTGGAAGGGATTGGATACATGCAAATTGCTGCATTCCATCTACCATGCATCAGCAGCTTATTCAGTGGATAGATGATGAAGTGGAAATTGTCCAAGCAGATGATTCAATAAGCGTGGCTAACGTGGAACCAGCTTTTTGGGAGTATCAAGGTATAGATTGCTTTTCAGGCAAAGATTGGGGAGAAGGTCCTGTTGAACCAGTCAGCGGTGATCAACAGCCGATCAAAGCAGTCGGCTCTCATAGTAATTTTTAATGGAGAATCCAATTGATGGGACTGACGGGAAGTTAGGACGTGGATTTGTGTCGGCTGATAAGCTAGAAGAAGTGGACATTGGAGATGGTGACAAACCAAGGCCGACATTCATCAGTGCTAACTTAGATTCAGTTTTCAAAGAAGAGTTGATTAAATTATTAAGAGAATACAAAGACTGCTTTGCTTGGGATTATTCGGAGATGCCTGGTTTGGACCGTTCTATTGTTGAGCATCGGTTGCCGATCAAGCCTGGTTATAAACCTTACAAACAGCCACCCCGAAAAATCTACAAGGAAGAAGTGTTGGCCGATGTGAAAAAAGAGATTGAAAGGTTACTAGACGCAAATTTCATTCGGCCATGCAAATATGCGGATTGGATCTCTAATATTGTTCCTGTCTATAAGAAAAATGGAAAAATGAGGGTTTGCATAGATTTTAGAGATTTGAACAGGGCTACACCCATGGATGGATATCCAATGCCTATTGCCGATTCATTAGTTGATGCTGCTGCTGGATATAAAGTACTCAGTTTTATGGATGGCAATGCAGGATACAATCAAATTTTTATGGCATTAGAGGATATAGTAAAGACAGCTTTCAGATGTCCTGGACATATAGGGTTGTTTGAGTGGGTTGTCATGACATTTGGATTAAAAAATGCCGGTGCAACTTATCAAAGGGCTATGAATTATATTTTTCATGAGTTGATCGGCAAGATTGTGGAGATATATATTGATGATGTTGTGATTAAGTCATTGGATCATGAATCACATTTAAGATAAGTTTTATTGCCGAAATTCCATAATCCCTAGTACAAACTAATGAAACAGCCTGTTCAGTACAGACTGGGGATGTATGGAATCGGCAACAGCAGCGCCATGACCATCAAGACGATCAATGGAGGCTTCAATGTCGTCGATGTCTTCTGGATTGCCGTTGGCGAAACCGACCGGCATCCTGGAATAGTTAGTGCCGGTGCGGGTCGACATGGCAACTAAGCCCACAGCGGCACCCAGGCGAACTCCATGGAGGGCCACCTCGTCGACGCGGCCTGCCACCGCGCCAAGGCGAGCCTCGGGTGTGTCCCCTTGGGCGTTCACCTTGTTCGCCAGCTCCTCCACCAGCGCCTTTAGCCGATTGAGCTCGGCGTCACGATCTGCGAGGTTGCAAAGGGGCAACAGATTAATATCATCTAAAGACAGAATTGAAATTAAGCAGATTGCAGGGCTCACCGTCAATGGTTTCGAGCAGTTGTTTACGCTGGTGCTGCCATTCGAGGTCTGCAATCCCAGCTTGTTTGGAGACGACCTCCAGCTCATGGCGCGTCTCGTCGCGTTCCCTCCTGAAATGACGGGCGTCGCTATCGGAGTAGCGAAGATCGTCCGATTCAAGATTTTGGTTGGATGAACTGGAGGAATCGGACGCCGCAGCAGGAGCCGCAGGAGCCACGGCTGGAACCGCAACAGGAGCTGCGGCCGGAGCAGCGACGGGGTTCCATTGGATTAGCCTGAAAAACGAAGAGATTTGTCAGAAAGAAGGGCAAAATCTCGAGAAAAAGTAGAGAGAGGCAGACGATCATCACCTGCACCGAGCGCCGGCGCGGCTTCCCTCAGGTTCATCGGCGGCTGGTCGCCTTCCGTTGGCCATTGGGGTTTTCTTGAAGTTATTGTGCTTGGGGTGAGGAAGAACTCGAACTTGCAGATGGAGGAGGCGAAAGATTTGGTGAGAAGTTAGCGGCACTCGATATGTTTATTTATAGAGCCCGCAGGGGAAATCGTGGCCAGAGATCGTGGCGCGCATCCCAAAAATTCGGAAGGTGGAAAGCCCACGAACCAAGCGGTTTAACTGGATCCAAAGAAGATCTTGATGATGCAGGGAGATCTTGATCAATGGAATCCAGCACATCCCTTGACATGGTCTTGAATATCTTTTTGCAGCAAGGAGAGAATGTCTTCCAGTTTTGATTGATTTCTTTCTGATAGAGCTCGACCAAAAGATGTTTCCTCTCCTTGTTCAACAACTAGGTCATCCAAGGCAAATGAATAACTGGATGTTGAAGCAGATTTCTCCTGAAAAAGAAATTCTATAAATGGAAGATATTTGAAGAAATATTATCCTAGCATTGAAATTGATCGCTGATGAAGAATCAAATGTCAAATAGCCGGCATTCGGGAAGAAGCCGCCGGAGAAGAAGATTTCTCAGGCTCAATAGGAGGGTCTTGAGTGCCATGCTGAGGGGAATTTCTTGGTAAAGCTTCTGGCTGAGGAAGAACTGGTGAAGCCGGGGCTGAATCATGGTGAGAAGGAGGGCTCTCCAATATTTGATCCATTGAAGTTTTTTCTGCAGCTAAAAGGAAATAAATACCAATGAAAAAGCAGAAAAGATGGTGAAAATTTTTTTTATACCAGTTGATGGAGCATCGGCAGAATCTGTGATGGCTGTTGCTGATTGCTGTGATTGAGCCTGAGATGGTAAAAGACAAAGATGAGCATAATGTGAATATCATTGTGTTTAAAGGAAAAGACTATGACCTGAATGAGTTTTTTGTTGATTGTTCTCTTCTTCTTGGGAGCTGAAGAAGCAGGCAGAGAGGCAGTTTTCCTTTTAGCAGATGGCCTGGTAATAATTGGGTCTAGAGTGGCTTGTCTAGACATCAGCTGAGCCAAATTAGGGGATTGATGCCCCAGAGCGGATATTGGGCCTGCAATCTTATACTGGATCGCCTTGGCAAGAGGGGCAGGCACTATGTCCTACAAAATGATAAAATAATCAGAGGGAGAAATATTATTAAAACAAGATGAGGAATGAGCATATTACCTCTGAATTTGGTCGATAGTCAGGCATCAATTCAAGACAGAAGGGATGAATTGGCATGTTGAAAATGTGGTCATGAAGTACTTGCCACCAGAGAATGAAAGAAGGATGGGCAGATGTTATTGGCACAAAAGGGTCAGGTGCATAGATGGTGGTACAACATTTGTAATCAAAAACCCTTCTTGTTTCTGTGGAGTCCTTGATAATTTCCCTGGGCTTGAGGAATTCATGAAGAAATAATCTTGGGGGCGCTTGGCCACAGCCTAATTGCCGAGCTGATAGTACTCAAAGGTACTCTGAACCAGCCTCCCTCCACAAAATTCGGCTGGCAAAATGCAGGGCCGGATGAAAGAATTGAAGATAGCTATGGACTGGGCATCCACACATCCAGTGTCAAAATTGAACTCACAAGGAAGGGTGAGGTTGTCATTATTAAAGTAAGGGAACCAGAGAGGGTCAGCAAAGCCTTTGGAGAAAAGCCCAAAGAGTTCACCAATACTCTTATCCACAGATACAGTAGAGGCAGCTTCTCCATGAGTTTGACAGCCTTTGGTGCTTTGAGTTTCCCCTTCCTTGTAGTTGACTGAAGGAAAACACCGATTGTTGATATCAACTAAAACAATCTGGTGCATATACAATTGCAGCCACATCTGGATGAACCACCAAGGACCATTGACACAAGGGATTTTCTTATTGGTATGCATCAATCGAGTGGTTTGATGGAGCATATGATAAACACTTCCTAGCAGGTACTTCCCAAGAGGAATGAATGTACCAGCAGCCAAGTCTTCAGCCATCACAATATGATTCAGAGTTGGCTCATTGGCTTTGCCGCAAAAGATGAATCTGCATAGCCACATATTCAGAAAGGCCCGGTATTCAACATCAGACAGAGGGCCGTCAGACATATAATTCTGGATATATTTCTTATATCCAACTCCTGTCTTCACTCCTGTCTGCTTGGAGGAACCTTTATACTTGTATGGAAAATTCAATCACATCAAAATATCGGAACATGCATGAATTACTAAATGTAGATGAAATCAAAAACTAATTACACGGTTTTGTTGTAAAGGAAGGCATTTGCGCCATTGGACCAAAAATGGCAGGCTGCAATCAGAAGATTCTCATTCCTAGGAGTTTCAGCTAGAGACAATTCCAAGCCATGAGAAATGTGAAGATTGTCCTAGTTCTTCGCTAAGGGGCTTTTATCATTGAAAACCCTCCTGTACCAATCTCTCCAGCCGGCAGTTGGGGGCAGAGGCCAGTTCTTGAAGGCGTCTTGCCATTCATGAGGCTTTGCCAGAGAAGTCTTGAAGGGGATTCTTTGGGATTCGGCCGCATCAAACTTAGAAGGATCTGAAATTCCTACGGGCCCAAGGAAATAAGATGGGGCTTTTTCCTCGACAGGAATCAAGAGTTCGGCAGCTAGGGCCTATCAAGAACAGAAAAAAGGCGAGGAAAATATTTAAAAAAAGCGATTAAAGCGAGAGTAAAGTAATGACCGAATGAGCTTAAAGGGAGTGAAATTTACTCGGAGGGCTTGATCTTGATCCGCCATTTGAAGGTTGAATCTTGCAGAGGTCGATGAACTAGGGTTTGGGTCTGGACGAAGCTTCGAAGATTAAAGAGAGGGAAAAACGGGGATTGAGCTGAGATGACCTAGAAACGCTGAGTATTTATGGTCAATTCCGAAAAAAAAGTATCTTTTATCCCGAAATTGAAGGAGCATGTGTTAACACCAAAAATTGGCACCTGAGAGAGGCTGACAAGTGGGCCAAATTCGGTAGAAAGGTTCCATTCGGCAGGAAGGCCTTCTTCGAAGCAATCGGCAAAGATGCTCTGCGGTCGGGAATCCGTCATCGTTCGGCAAAGGAATTATTCCACAGTTGGAAACGGAAGCATTCGGGAAAGCGTGATGACGTGGATCGAATATAAGGAAGAAGCCGATTTGATGAAGAATATGAGATGAATACGGCACTTCGACGTATTTCTTTGGAAATAAACGTTTTGTAATCGTAGTCGACTAGGAATTGTGTCAAAACCAGGGTATAAATATAAACCCATAGTGATTGTAATAGGGAGGAGCAACTAAGGTTGATTGTTGCAAAACTGTGAGGTGCGCTTTACGAAATGTCTCAACGTCCTTGATCACCATCGATCTTCTCCCTAGTGTGCCCTTTCCACCAAGTCTCCCCTCGTGATGGGATTCGGGCACACCAATCGGCATAAGATCGTCGACAAAGTCAACACAGAATTCAATGACCTCCTCCGTTTCGTATCCCTTAGCAATGCATCCTTCTGGACGAGAACGATTACGGACATACTTCTTTAGGACTGCGAAGAACCTCTCAAATGGGAACATGTTGTGTAGAAATACTGGGCCCAATATACGAATCTCTTTGACGAGGTGAACCAATAGATGTGTCATGATATTGAAGAAGGATGGTGGAAATATCATCTCAAAGCTGACAAGACATTGCACCACATCGTTCTATAGCTGATCTAAATGGTCTGGATTCATCATCTTCCTGAGCATCGCCTTCCCGAGCAACATCTTCCTCATCGTCATCACCCATTGCAGCATCTGCAAAGGAACCGTAGTATTGAGCCAATAACGGAATGTTGTCATCGGCCTCGTCTTCTTCATCTTCATCCATTAGAATTCCTCTTTCACCGTGCTTCGTCCAAACAGAATAATTCCTCATGAAACCGTGCCTCATCAAATGCACCTGAAGAGAACCTCTTTGTTTGTACGATTGTATATTTTTACAATGGGTGCATGTGCAGAACATGAAACCGGACGGCGTCCTGTTAGCCTCGGCGGCATCGAGAAACGTCCTAAGGCCATCACGGAACGCCTGAGCGTGGGGGTCCCCGTACATCCATTGTCTATTCATCTGCATTATTAACAAATAATGCAGATGAATAGACAATGGATAGTCCTCTATCTCTTCTCGTTGTCCTCCCCAGCTATCTATCTCTTCTCTCCTTACCTGAGTATCCCTTGAGCTGTGTGTCCGGTATATCCACTCCTATCCAATACCGTTATCCCCCGTCTTGTCTAGTCGTGTACCCTTATCTGATAGTCTCGAATATCTGTTCACTAGTATTCTTTCCAAAGCTTCCCTGCGGAAATATAAATTATGAGACCTCGGGATACTCCTAGGTGAAGTGCTACAGCGGTGATTCTGTGCGCTTGCAGAATATTTATATATTTTACTAAGCCATAACGAAAACCATTGAACACTCCTTGCCCCAGTAAAAGGATTCTCAATTCTGATATTGGATCGTAAGAAGTGCCAACAATGGCGGTTGCCGGCCGCTTCGGCCGAACTGACTAGTTTGGCCGAACTCCCTAGTTCGGCCGAACCGTCAGATGCACCGGCTCAGCTCCCAAGGGCCAGGATCTAGCCTTGGGAGGCGGTTTGGCATGTGGGGGCGGTTTAGCCGAACTGGGGAGTTCGGCCGAACTGGGCCTCCAGCCCAGAACGCCCCCCGTGCACCGCCTTTGCTTCCTGTACCTCCTGGGCTACTTGTCTGTGTTGGTCTTCGTGTATTTTTGGCCCAGAGGTGACGTGGCAGTGGATGAGGTGTCTTGCACGATTGTCGCTCGGTCACTGCTGACGTGGACGGCTTCCGGTTGTGCTTCGCATTTTTTACGGCTAAGGGGGTTAACCGGCCGAACGTGTTGTTCGGCCGATTCGGTCATTTTCGGCCCAATAGCACGTATTTGTTGTAGTTGTACCTACACAAGTGACACTCACCAAAACTCATGAAACTTTATTAGAAATAAAACCTAAGTACATGGAATGTTGCATAAAACCGACGAAGCGGCGAAACTGTTCTTGACAGAATAATCTAAGTGTGACGCCCGGCCCAATTTGGTTGGCCCAGTAGTGGCCCATAAGTGCTGCGTGCACATGTTTAGTACCACATTGCTAGTTGAGCAAGGGTGGAACATGTAGAACTTCTTACGGTCCACTATCAGGATTGCCAATCCCAGTAATGGTGCAAGGAGTGTTCATTGGTATTCTTACGATACAGATATAAACCCGCAAGCGCACGGATACCAATGTAGCATTTCACCCGGGAGTATTCCTAGGTATCGTATTTATATTTCAGCAGGGAAGCATTGGACAAAGAGTATCGACTATTGACAAGGATGTAACTACTAATTAAAGTACCGGCAAACAAGGCAGGGGTAAAAGATAGGATAGGAGTGATATGCAAATGACACACACAAGGAGAAGTCCAGGATAGAGATAGAAGAGCGGTCTAGCTAGTGGGAGGACAACGAGATAGGAAAGAATTCCTATATACTTCCACTGGCCTTGAGATATCTCTAACAAAGGTTACGGCTAGCATGGAGAATGGCATCTATGGTTCTCTTCCTAGTTCTATTATCTCAGCGTTGGGAAGCGGAGCACCCGACACTCAGAAAGGGATGAGAAGGGGCGTCAGTGAACAACCGCATGAGGCTCCTACGGGTCGAGCCGGACGTGGTGGACTATGTAGGCCGTATAGGGCTGTCACCACCTAACGGCTACCACACAACCGTGGACTCGAATGCAAACCAAGCTTACTATCTAGACTAGGCACCACGCCTACGCTAGACAATAACTACTTACTCTCCTAGAAAGAGTAAGCAACCCAGCAGAGCAACAAGTATACAATTATACTCATCCACCCTACAAAGGATGAGGAACCAGCTAAGATAAAGAACTAGGCTAGAACTTCCAGAACCAGACTACAACAGCTTAACCAAGGCTAAACACTCCACATGCATCCGCGAAATAAATGCAGAATAAATAACCCAAGTAACTGCGGAAGATAATATATTGAAAGCTTAGAGTCTTGCATAAAGAAAAGGAAAAGGTACAAGAGATTTACCAGAACTCCAGAAGACGACTCCGGAACCCCGAGCGAAGCTCGACTCTGACTCTAACTCCCAACTAGACTAGCCTAACTCTACATCTTGAAAGAGGAGAATGGAGACTTGCTCCCAAGTGGTGTGTGTTACAAGTGAAGTGGACTCCTCTATTTATAGTGCTCCATGGCGGTTGGACCTTGGGTAACCGCCAAGGAAGCCAGGGAGCATCTCCGGCTGATTCGGCCGAATATCCTGGTTCGGCCGAATCCTAGAGTTCGGCCGAACCGTGGATCTCCACCGCCTTTGCTCCCACGGCTGGATTGCTCCCCTGGAGGCGGTATCTAGCTTGGGGGCGGTTCGGCCGAACTGAGGAGTTTGGCCGAATTGGGCTTTCGGCCCAGCACGCCTCCCGTGCACCGCCTTAGGTCCTGGGCCATCCTGGATGTCTTGTTCGTGCTGGACTTCTTCTGATTTGGCCCGAAGATGATGTCTCGATGGTCCAGGTGTCCCGTACAGTCATCGCTGACGTGGATGGCCATTGGTTGTGCCTTGCGTTGTATACGGCTAAGGGGGGTAACCGGCCGAACGGAGTCGTTCGGCCGAATCGGTCGATTCCGACCCCTATAGCGCGTATTTCTCGTTATTGTACCTGCACAAGTGAAAGACACTAGAACTCGTGGAACTTTATTAGAAATAGACCTAAGTGCATGGAATGTCACATATAACCTATTTTATTCCCGAGTATTGGTGGTCGAAATTGGGTTGTAACGACCGCAACAGAACCAACTTATAAGCCTTTGTCCTCCAACCATTGCACCTTCGGGTTAACCCTTTTACACGAAGCGAGGACGAAAGTGTAAGCAGGGTGCTATGTGTATGCGTGCACGCCCCCACAGAAGGGCTGTGCGATGCGGCTTTGGAGGGCGGGGTGTTACAAATGGTATCAGAGCTGACCCTCGTGGTTGCGCGTACGGGTCAGTGTGCGGGTATATGGCGCATGGCGGGTGTGGGCTCGGGATGAGACACACGGCATGGCATATGACGCCGGCACTGGACGTACGGGCGTGCGCCAAGAGGGGGTGGTCTGGGACATTTGCCCAAGTTTAGGGTGAGTTGGAGTTGGACCGACGAGGACGTCGGGTCCTTTGAGGGGGGTGTATGTGACGCCCGGCCCAATTTGGTTGGCCCAGTAGTGGCCCATGAGTGCTGCGTGCGCATGTTTAGTACCACATTGCTAGTTGAGCATGGGTGGAACCAACTTATAAGCCTTTGTCCTCCAACCATTGCACCTTCGGGTTAACCCTTTTACACGAAGCGAGGACGAAAGTGTAAGCAGGGTGCTATGTGTATGCGTGCACGCCCCCACGGAAGGGCTGTGCGATGCGGCTTTGGAGGGCGGGGTGTTACACTAAGCAAAACCCAAACCCTAATGGTTGGCGGCGGCTAACTAATATAGACACAAGAGTCATGGAAAGACCCCTGGTCGCGCCCCTAATGGGCTTTCACAGGATACACGGCCCAAAGGCCAAAAGACGGTGACGCAGCACCAAAAACAGATTCTGGAAGTCAACTGTTTCGTCGATTACCGATGACTCTGGACGAATTTTGACATGAGACTAGTGCCATTGGAAATATTATCTTCTTAGCTTTCCAAGCATATAAAGAATGTCCAAATCTGAGCCCGTATGCGACCTGGGCGTCCGATTTAGCGCTGACTGTTCCTGGACTCCGAGGCGGACTCGAAGTCGACTTGATTTGGGTCTCCATCTTGCCTTGCACGCCCTTGCTGGCCCTCTCCCCAGTGAAGGCATTCTCCAACTATCCTTTGATCCTCTCCATGGTTCCTAATTACAATATATTCATTAGGTAGCAATCTATTCTCATAATCAAATAAAGAAGTACTTGGGCACGACCTCACCTCTAAATTCAATTGTCGCGCGCAAGCTCTAGTGATTGGACCTTGAATGATCAATGGAGGATTGTTGTATGTATCCATAGGAGTGATGTCCTCATTAACAACAACGAGAAATACGTGCTATAGGGGTCGAAATTGTCCGATTCGACCGAACGACACGATTTGGCTGGTTGCCCCCCTTAGCCGTACATGTCACCGGGAGCCGTCCACGTCAACAATGACCAAGCAACCACAACAATGTGACACACGGACGACCGCCACTTTATCCCAGACCAGTGCCACATCATCCTGGGCTTGAACAACACGAAGACCAACACTAGAGGGCAGCCAAGGGGGGGTCCAGTAGTAGAGGCGGTGCAGGGGGGCAGGCCTGGGCTCCAGGCCCAGTTCGGCTGAACTCTCCAGTTCGGCCGAACCACCCCCAACTGCCAACCGTCTCCCAGAAGCAATCACAGGTGTCCAGATAAAGGCGGTGCATCCAAGGGCCTTCGGCCGAACTGATCCGTTCGGCCGAACCCGAGGTGTTCGGCCGAACCGGCCCCCAACCGCCTCTGGCTGCCTTGGCGTTTACCCGGCCTCCAACCGCCTTGGGACACCTATAAATGTAGTGGCACACTTCACTTTCAAGACACACCAAGCCAAGAAGCTCATTTTCCACTTCATTCTAGTAGAGTTACAATAGTCTAATTGGGAGTTAGAGTTGAGTCGAGCTGTGCCTCGGAGGTTCTGGAGTCGTCTTCAGAAGCTCTGGTATTAGCTCTTGTATCTTTTCCTTTATCTTTTTGTAAGACTTTTGCTTATCAATATAGTTATCTTTGTCTCTTTTCTGAGTTATTTATATCTTTCTTCTACTTTACTCTAGTTGCAAGTATTTTCAGTTTAGACTATAGTAGTTGTGGTCTTAGTCATCATAAGTCTATATTCAAGTCTTTGCCTTGTCGGGTTATTCGATTCTGCTCATTACTAGAGGTAACTTGTCACTGGGGTATGAGCAGAGTGCTTGCTTCTGCTAGCGGAATAAGTAGTTGTAGTCTAGTATGGGTGTGGTACCTAGACTAGTCAATAACCTTAGAGTGCCCCTCAGCTGGCACGGAGGTGGTAGTCGTTAGGTGGTGAGAGCCCTATACGACCTTCATATTCCATCACGCTTGGCTTGGTCTGTACGATCCCCAAACGTACAGTGTTAGAGGCACCCCTTCTCATCCATTTCTGTGTGTCTCGTGCCCTGTGTCCCGAAGTCGAGGTTGTTGGCGGTCGTTACAACCCAATTTCGACCACCAATACTCGGGAATAAAAGAGGGTATATGCAACATTCCATGTACTTAGGTTTGTTTCAAATAAAATTCCATGAGTTTTGGTGACTTCCACTTGTGCAGGTACAATGACACGAAATATGCGCTATAGGGAGCGGAATTGACCGAATCGGTCGAACGACTCCGTTCGGCCGGTTACCCCCCCTTAGCCGTACACAACGAGAAGCACAACCGGAGCGACAACCGTCCAAGTCAGCGATGACCAAGCGATGACCGTGCGGGACACTTGGACAAATGCCACGTCACTTCTGAGCCTATCCAACATGAAAACCAACACAAATGAGTAGCCCAGGAGGTCTATGTTGGCACTCCTTACGGCCTACAGATAATTCCGCAAGCGGACGGATACCGATGTAGCTTTCACCCGGGAGTATTCCAGGTATCGATTTTCACGGAGAACGAGAAGTGGTCTGATTCTAAACTAAGCTGCCCAGGGGTAGCGGGATGGAGTAAACGAATGGTATGGATTGGATAAGATGGACAAAATGGAATGGATGAGGTGGATGACGACAACAAGGAGAGAAGAGAAATCATAGGAGGGTAGAGAGGGTACAGGTCTGGTAAGGGTATTCCATGAGTTCTGGTGGCTACCACCTCTGTTGCGACGGGTAGATTCTGAGCTAGTCTCAAGTACAGGCACCGCACCTAAACTATTCGTCTAATACTTATCTACTGCAGACAGATAAGCAAACAAGCTAAGCAGCTAGCATACAATTATACTATACCACTAAGCATTGAACGAAGAACGATGCAAGTAAAGTAAGCAAGAACTGAATGCTCAATTAATCAGAGAGAGATACAAGAGTTACCAGACATGCCCCGGATGTTACTCGAAGTGAAGTCGCATCCGTAGAGGTACAGCTAGAAGAGGGGCCGACACTCCGGCTCCTCTCCCGGACGCTCACCTCTCCTCTCTCCCTATTCTACTGATACAAGTGGCGGAACTTGGCAACGCTCACTTCTCTCTTCTGTTGTGTGTCAAATGAGCAGCTAGACCCCTCTATTTATAGTGTCCAATGGCGGTTGGACGTTGAGTAACCGCCAAGGGACCTAGGGGCAAGGACGGTGGGAGGTGGAGTAGCAGCCAAGGGACTGAGGAGGCGGTGCCCGGCCGTTCGGGCGAAGATCCCGGTTCGGCCGAACTCCCCGGTTCGGCCGAACCGGTGGATCCTCCGACCTGGCCACCAAGGGCCAGGATTTGCCCCTGGAGGCGGTTCCCCCCATCGGCCGAACAGGCCAGTTCGGCTGAAGTGGGCCCGGCCCGCTCCTGCACCGCTTGAGCTTGCTCACGTGCTGGGCTGGCTCCTGGGGTCGGTTGGTGCGTCGGTTCGTCTCCTGGGCTGGCCCGGAGGGCCTCTTGTGGACTTGTGGGTCCTTGTCGGGTTGAGCTCGGCCCCAGGGTGACGTGGCAGGAGCCCAAGATGAGTTGGTGCTGACGTGGATGGCTCCCGGTGGCTTGCACGGCTAAGGGGGGTAACCGGCCGAATCGTGTCGTTCGGCCGAATTGGTCATTTCCGACCCCTATAACCCGTGTTTCTCCATTTTGTACCTGCATAGAGGACAATCACCAAAACTTGTGGAAATAGTCAGTAGTAAGCCCTATAGCTATGGTGTGTGTCTCTGTTATGTTCATTTTATACTTGGTTGGAGGTCAGAAATCGGTCCGTAACGACTGCCAACCTAGAAGCAAGAGGCGGTGCAGGGGAGCAGTATTGGGCTGGAAGCCCAGTTTGGCCGAACTACCCAGTTCAGCCGAACCGGCCCCACTCCACGAAACTGCCTCCTAGGGCAAATCCAGGCCGTAGGAGCTTTGGTCGGTGCATCCTCTGGTTCGGCCGAATCCTACAGTTCGGCCGAACCGACTCCCTGTCGCCTCTGGTTGCCTTGGCGGTTACCCAAGGTCCAACCGCCATGGAGCACTATAAATAGAGGTGTCCAATGCCTTGTATCACATACACCACTTGAGAGCAAATCTCCATTATACACTTTCAAGAGGTAGAGTTAGGCTAGTCCAGTTGGGAGTTAGAGTCAGAGTCGAGCTTCTCTCGGGGTTCCGGAGTCGTCTTCTGGAGTTCTGGTAAAGCTCTTGTATCTTTTCCATTTCTTTGTGTATGACACTGAGTATTCAATATATTTCTTTCTGCATTTACTTGTGTTATTTGTTCTACATTTATTCCGGGATAATTGTGGAATGTCTAGCCTTGGTTATAAGCTGTTGTAGTCCGGCTCTATAAGTTATTTCCTTAGTTCTTTGTCTCAGCTGGTTCCTCGTTTCTGCTCAATGCTTCCGGTGAATTGTCACTGGGTGTTGAGAGGAGTGCTTGCTCTTTCTAGGAGAGTGAGTAGTTATTGCCTAGCGTAGGTGTGGTACCTAGTGTAGATGGTAACCTTGGTTTGCCCCCGTCGCAACGGAGGTGGTAGCCGTGAGGCGGTGACAGCCCTTTCGGTCTTCGTAGTCCATCACGTTAGTCCCGGCCAGCAGGCTCCCCGTAAGATGACGGTTGTTAGTGGCACTATCTCTACCCCTTTGCTTTTTGAGTGTTGCGTGCTCCGTTCCCGACGCCGAGATAATAGAACTAAGAAGAGAACCATAGATGCCATTCTTCATGCTAGCCGTAGCCTTTGCTAGAGATATCTCAAGGCCAGTGGAAGTATATAGAAATCCTCTCTTGTCTCGTTGTTCTCCCACTAGCTAGACCGCTCTTCTATCTATATCCTAGGCTTCTCCTTGTGTGTGTCAATTGCATATCACTCCTATTCTAGCCTTTACCCCCGCCTTGTTAGCCGGTACTTTGATTAGTAGTTACATCCTTGTTAATAGTCAATACTCTTTATCCAATGCTTCCCTGTGGAAATAAATACGACACCTAGGAATACTCCTGGGTGAAATGCTACATCGGTATCCATGCGCTTGCGGATTTATATCTGTATCGTAAGAATACCAATGAACACTCCTTGCACCACTACTGGGATTGGCAATCCTGATAGTGGACCGTAAGAAGTGTCAACAAGCATTTATGGCGCCGTTGCCGGGAAAGAAATTGGTGAAAGATATTGATAATTGACATTAGTGTCTACTAATTTAATTTACCGCTAGCATTAGCAGGATCACCCCTGTTTGCTTAAGTTTGTTTCAAATAGGAGGAAAGCAGAGAGCCCAGGGTGCCCGATCATGCAGGATTCATCAATTTTTGCCCCTATATGTTGCGATGCACGTGCAAGTTTTAGAAGAAAAATCCTTATAGGTATGTGTTTAAAACACAAATATGCAGCCTGGAGGAACGATAGTTGTCATGGAAGAAAAAGAAAATAAAATATGACGGACGAATGACGTTGCATCACCACAATTTCATCTCAAAATGTCGGTAATGGTGAAGAAGAATCAAGGTATGTGTCATAGTCCACCTCTTAGACTTTAAATTTTGAGCATTATCCTTTTAATTTTTGCATTATCCACTTCATATTTCCCATTCTTACATTTGCATTCTTTTGTCATCATCGTTTTGCATTGAAAAAAAACACTAAAACAAAAACAAAACAAATATCTAGCGACCACCGGTCTTAGACCAAGGTGTTTGTATGGTTGCAAGCCTTGATTCAAGGCTAGTGACCAGACTTCACCTGGCCTTTCCAATTTTCACTCGTTCTTTGTGCTTCGTGCAAGAGAGGAGACATACTCTACGCCTCCGCTCCTTTGCCGCTCCACTAGCTTGGTTTGGAACCCATTGTCGCAATATTGTCTACACCCAAGCTAGCTCCGCGGCATCCCACTAGTTGGCATGTTTAAGAGCCGATCCCCTTTACCACATCCACGACCATGTATCCTTACACGGCAACATCAACACGGAGGAGCACTCAGCCAACTACATGAAGTCACGTCAGCTTAGTGCCATCACCGTTTTATCAATTCAGAAAGTCTTTATCATCAAATACCAACGGTGAGCACACTTAGGTACGTGAATAGGTTCTTGCTTTTTACCTTAATTAAAGCAAGGTGCACTAGTTTCCATATGCTTATCTCCATGTGCACTATTTGATGATGCTTTCATGCTCCGTGTTATCTGTTGGCACTCCTTACGGCCTACAGATAAATCCGCAAGCGGACGGATACCGATGTAGCTTTCACCCGGGAGTATTCCAGGTATCGATTTCCACGGAGAACGAGATGTGGTCTAATTCTAAACTAAGCTGCCCAGGGGTAGCGGGATGGAGTAAACGAATGGTATGGATTGGATAAGATTGAAGAAATGGAATGGATGAGATGGATGACGACAACAAGGAGAGAGGAGAAATGGTAGGAGGGTAGAGAGGGTATAGGTCTGGTAAGGGTATTCGACCGACTACTGAGCAGTTCAGAGGATACGAACAGTTACTTGCTTCGGGACTACAGGGCCTCCGACACACAGAAAGGGATGAGAAGGGGTGCCGACTCCCCTGAACCTTGGGTCCTAAAGCACCAGAACTAACGTGATGGACTACAACGACCGTAAGGGCTGTCACCACCTTACGGCTACCACCTCCGTTGCGACGGGTAGATTCTGAGCTAGTCTCAAGTACATGCACCGCGCGTAAACTATTCGACTAATACTTATCTACTGCAGACAGATAAGCAAACAAGCTAAGCAGCTAGCGTACAATTATACTATACCACTAAGCATTGAACGAAGAACGATGCAAGTAAAGTAAGCAAGAACTGAATGCTCAATTAATCAGAGAGAGATACAAGAGTTACCAGACATGCCCCGGATGTTACTCGAAGTGAAGTCGCATCCGTAGAGGTACCGCTAGAAGAGGGGCCGACACTCCGGCTCCTGTACCAGACGCTCACCGCTCCTCTCTCCCTATTCTACTGATACAAGTGGCGGAACTTGGCAACGCTCACTTCTCTCTTGTGTTGTGTGTGTTTGCAGGTGCTGGAGGCCTCAATTTATAGCAAGCAAGGATGATGGGAGGTGGAGTAGTAGCCAAGGGATTGAGGAGGCGGTGCCCGGCCGTTCGGGCGAAGATCCCGGTTCGGCCGAACTCCCCGGTTCGGCCGAACCGATGGATCCACCGACCTGGCCACCAAGGGCCAGGATTTGCCCCTGGAGGCGGTTCCCCCCTTCGGCCGAACAGGCCAGTTCGGCCGAAGTGGGCCCGGCCCGCTCCTGCACCGCCTTGAGCTTGCTCACGTGCTGGGCTGGCTCCTGGGTCGGTTGGTGCGTCGGTTCGTCTCCTGGGCTGGCCCGGAGAGCCTCTTGTGGACTTGTGGGTCCTTGTCGGGTTGAGCTCGGGCCCAGGGTGACGTGGCGGGAGCCCAAGATGAGTTGGTGCTGACGTGGATGGCTCCCGGTGGCTTGCACGGCTAAGGGGGGTAAC
>OAMR01000617.1:239268-255669 GCA_900205405.1 Echinochloa crus-galli
TATCAATATAGTTATCTTTCTCACTTTGCCTTTGTCATTTATATCTTGCTTCTACTTTATCCTAGTTGCAGCTATATCTTGTTTAGACTATAGTCAGTTATAGTTCTAGTGCTTGTAGTCTTGTTTAAGTCTTTGTCTTGGCTGGTTCTTCGATCTTGCTTGATACTGGAGGTGAATTGTCACCAAGAGTATTGACAAGGTTGCTTGCTCTTGCTAGCAGAGTAAGTAGTCGTTGCCTAGTGTAGGAGTGGTTCCTAGACTAGTCGGTGGCCTTAGTTTATTCCCGTCGCAACGGAGGTGGTAGCTGGGAGGTGGTGACAGCCCTTTCGGTGTTCGTAGCCCATCACGTTAGTTCCGGTCCGTAGGATTCCCCAGTTGGGAAATAGTGGCACCCCTTCTCATCCCTTTCTGTGTGTTGGAGGCTCTGTAGTCCCGAAGCAAGTATCTATCTGTATCTTCTGCTCTGCTCAGTCAATCGGTAGAATACCCTTACCAGACCTGTACCCTCTCTACCCTCCTATCTTTCCTCTTCCGTCCTTGTTGTCGTCACCCACCTCATCCATCCATTTCATCCATTCCATCTACCTAGGACAACTTAGTTTAGGATTATAGCCCATGCTCTCGAAAAATAAATCAAGGAGAGGAAGAATCATTCCATGAAATTCCGCCAAATTCCACTCCACATATTCCACGCACTTGCACTTCTCGATCTAGAGTGTGATTTGATTTTCCTAAGATCCGGTCTTTGACTTAGCAATATATAAGATGCTTGTATGCCTTCATCCTTTGTCCCTGAGCCACACAAAAAGCCATATTAGATGTTAGGATGAAAAGAAGGCACAAGTCTTTGGTGAGGATTCAAATACACTTGAGCGATTGAGTGTGCCAATTAAGGAACAACTTTCAGTTTTCAAAACTTGTGGAAAACTCCGAGATGGGATCCTGAAAAGAGTAGAGTGGAATAAAACTAAGTTAAACTGTTCATTCTTTCAACCGCCCAAGGAGATTGCTATAAGACCCATAGGTAAAATGGTAAATTAATACTTTGCCTATGATTCAAGTATTTTTTGAGTACTAGTTGTTCATAAAGTTACCAGCAAGAAAAATGACATTATAGCAACTCTTGATCCACTGAGCCTAAGTTAGGACAACCAAAGGTCTAAGCTTGGGGAGCTTGTTGGCGGTCGTTACAACCCAAGTTCGACCACCAATACTCGGGAATAAAAGAGGGTATATGCAACATTCCATGTACTTAGGTTTATTTCTAATAAAGTTACACGAGTTTTAGTGAGTTCCACATGTGCATGTACAATGACACGAAATACGCACTATAGGAAGCGGAATCGACCGAATTGGCCTAACGACTCCGTTCGGCCGGTTAACCCCCTTAACCGTACACAATGAGAAGCACAACCGGAGGCCGTCCAAGTCAGCGATGACCGTGCAGGACACTTGGACCAATGCCACGTCACTTCTGGGCCTATCCAACACAAAGACCAACACAAATGAGCAGCCTAGGAGGTCAAGTAAGAGGCAGTGCAGGGGAGCAGTATTGGGCTGGAAGCCCAGTTCGACCGAACTACCCAGTTCGGCCGAACCGGCCCCACTCCACGAAACCGCCTCCCAGGGTAAATCCAGGCCGTAGGAGGTTTGGTCAGTGCATCCTCTGGTTCGGCCGAATCCTACAGTTCGGCCGAACCGAATCCCTACCACCTCTGGTTGCCTTGGCACTTACCCAAGGTCCAATCGCCATGGAGCACTATAAATAGAGGTGTCCAATGCCTTGTATCACACACACCACTTGAGAGCAAATCTCCATTATCCACTTTTAAGATGTAGAGTTAGGCTAGTCCAGTTGGGAGTTAGAGTCAGAGTCGAGCTTCACTCAGGGTTCCGGAGTCGTCTTCTGGAGTTCTGGTAAAGCTCTTGTATCTTTTCCTTTTCTTTGTGTACGACACTGAGTATTCAATATATTTCTTTCTGCATTTACTTGAGTTATTTGTTCTGCATTTATTCCGGGATAATTGTGGAATGTCTAGCCATGGTTATAAGCTGTTGTAGTCCGGCTCTATAAGTTATTTCCTTAGTTCTTTGTCTCAGCTGGTTCCTCATTTCTGCTCAATGCTTCCGGTGAATTGTCACTGGAGTGTTGACAGAAGTGCTTGCTCTTTCTAGGAGAGTGAGTAGTTATTGCCTAGCGTAGGTGTGGTACCTAGTCTAGATGGTAACCTTGGTGATGAGGACATCACTCCTATGGATACACACAACAATCCTCCATTGATCATTCAAGGTCCGATCACTAGAGCTCGCGTGCGACAATTGAATTTAGAGGTGAGCTCGTTCCTAAGTACTTCTTTATGTGATTATGAGAACAGATTACTATCTAATGTGTATATTGTAATTAGGAACCATGGAGAGGACCAGAGGATAGTTGGAGAATGCCTTCAAGGGGGAGAGGATCAGCAAGGGCGTGCAAAGCAAGGTGGAGGCCTAAATCAAGTCGACTTCGAGTCCACCTCGGGGTCTAGGAGCAGTCAGCGTTAAATCGGATGCCCAGGTTGCATACGGGCTCGGATTTGGACGTTCTTTATATGCTTGGAAAGCTAAGAAGATAATCTTTCCAATGACAACAGTTTTATGTCAAAATTCATTTGGAGTCAACGGGAATTGACGAAACAAGTTGACGTCCAGAATCTGTTTCGGTGCTGCGTCATCGTCTTTTGGCCTTTGGGCCGTGTATCATGTGGAAGCCCATTAGGGGCGCGACCAGGGGTCTTTCCACGACCCTTGTGTCTATATTAGCTTTCCACCGAGCCACGCCATGCATCGTGCCAAGCCGCAACGTCGCGCGCGCGTTCGCGTCGGCCAGGCCGCATGCAGGACCACACCGAGCCCAGCCAACCTAGTCACAGAAGATCCCAGCAGTCGCATTTTGATGCCGTGAACCCGGTGCATGTGAGACGATCTCACGGCTTACGGTGGACCAAGTCCACTGCACCGAAGCCAAGCAAGCCAGCCTTCTGGGCTGCAGGCTCAGTGCACTTGGGCCAGCCCAGCGCTTTCGGCCCAAAGCCGGCCCAACTAACTCGATCCTTTTCTTTCCTTGATGACAGCTGACAAACGGGACCCACACGTCATCGCCTGTGCGTGACTGGCCGCTGGGACCCACTAAGACCGTTGACCCGTTGACTTCGTGTCAACGTTGATCAAGTCAATGCTGACATCAGTAGGGCCCCCACTGCCGACGTCAGCAATGCCGACCCCACTGACGACGTCAGCAGGTTGCTGTTTGCTGTTTTTATTTTTTGGAATTTATTAAATATTTTTATAAAATAATTTAAACTTTGAAAAATTATAATAAATCAACCGTAGCTCAGAAAAATATGAAACCAGTTTCATATTTTTCTAAAATCATTTTTTCTGGTTTCATATTTTTCTAAAATCATGATCTATATGTTAGAATAGAGTTTGGTATTATTTGAGTCTTCTTGCCTCGTGGTTTTGGTTTTCTTTGCGGGTAGGTCCCGTTCTTATCTTTTTCCGCGATCAATAGGAGTCCTGGAGACTGTTGGCGGTCGTTACAGCCCAAATCCGACCCCCAATACTCGGGAATAAATGAGGTTTATTTTATGCAACATTACATGTACTTAGGTTTTAATTCTAATAAAGTTCCATGAGTTTTGTTGAGTGTTACTTGTGCAGGTACAACTACAACAAATACGCGCTATTAGGGCCGAAAATGACCGAATCGGCCGAACGACTCCGTTCGGCCGGTTACCCCCCTTAGCCGTACGGGCCGCCGGGAGCCGTCCACATCACCGATGACCAAGCGACACAACGCACGACACGTGGACGACCGCCAACACATCCCGGAGCACCAACACGTCATCCTGGGCCGAATCAACTCAAACCCAAGCAGCAGAGGCCAGCCCAGAAGCACCCAAGACCAAAGGCGGTGCTGGGGGGCCTGCCACGGACCAGGGCTGGTTCGGCCGAACAAGGCCCTTCGGCCGAACTGCCCCCAGCACGCCACCGTCTCCAGGGAGCTGCCCAGAACCACAGGATGCAGAGGCGGTGAGATGGACGGTTCGGCCGAACCGACCTGTTCGGCCGAACCGCTGTCTTTAGCCCGAAACGCCAGGGGGTACCCCCCTGGTCCCTTGGCGGTTACTCCATCCCCAACTGACCTGTGGAGCTATAAATAGGACAGCACACTTCAATTGTAAACACACACCAAGCCAAGGAGCTCTCATTCCACTTCTTTCTAGTAGAGTTAGGATAGTTTAGTTGGGAGTTACAGGGTAGTCGAGCTGTGCCTCGGAGGTTCCGGAGTTGTCTTCAGAAGCTCTGTTAATAGCTCTTGTATCTTTTACTTTTCCTTTTGCAAGACTTGAGTTATCAATATAGTTATCTTTATCACTTTGCCTTTTTCATTTATATCTTGCTTCTACTTTATTCTAGTTGCAAATATATCTTGTTTAGACTATAGTCAGTTATAGTTCTAGTGCTTGTAGTCTTGTTTAAGTCTTTGTCTTGGCTGGTTCTTCGATCTTGCTTGATACTGGAGGTGAACTATCACCAAGAGTATTCTAATATTGGATCGTAAGAAGTGCCAACAAGCATTTCTGGCGCCGTTGCCGGGGAAGCATTTGGCTAGATTACTTTCGAACTTTTATCTCGAGCTATCTTAGTTGAGTACCGCTACTGAAACGAACCGGATTCCCAACTACGAGAATCCGACTTCCTGTAGTCCGTAGGATCCCCCAGTGGGGAAATAGTTGCACCCCTTCTCATCCCTTTCTGCGTGTCCACCGGTTCCCTTGTCCCGAAGCTAAGACAATAGAGTTATCACAGATCTCCTAAGTTATCCTAGATCTCCTAGTGCTGGTTCTGTAGCCGTTGTATCTCTAAGCTAGAGTGACATAGGTAGATAAAGAATCCAGGAGTCCTCTATCTCTTCTCGTTGTCTCTCCCAGCTATCTATTCCTCTCTCCCTTACCTAAGTATCCCTTGAGCTGTGTGTCCGGTATATCCACTCCTATCCAATACCGTTATCCCCTGTCTTGTCTAGTCGTGTACCCTCCTCTAATAGTCTCGAATATCTGTTCACTAGTAATCTTGCCAAAGCTTCCCTGCGGAAATATAAATTACGATACCTCGGAATACTCCCAGGTGAAGTGCTACAGCGGTGATTCTGTGCGCTTGCAGAATATTCACATATTTTACTAGCCATAAGGAAAACCACTGAAACACTCCTTACCCCAGTACCAGGATTCTCAATTCTGATATTGGATCGTAAGAAGTGCCAACAGAGACGCAAGAGGAGAGCGACTACTACCCCACCTACTTAAACGTGGAAGAAGAGCAACTCCCAGGTTCACGCCCAGCCATTCTCTAAAATACCTAATAGACATGCAACTAGTATGCTAGCGCTCTACTTTTCTTGCATGATGATATGTCCTACACTGCCATTTATCTATCTTGTTTCCTTGGTACCTATTACCAACTATATATGAATGCTATGCTTGCATGTGTTGGAATGGTTGTGATTTATCTTTTTGGCGTGAGTTGGGTGGCATGGAAGGTGTAGAGGTGCTAGGCGGTGGAGGCGAGTAATAAAAACCCGATCATTTGATTGGTGTGCTTGGAAACTACACTCGGGTAGTTCCTACAGAGTACCTGTGGCGGGTACAACTTTTGGTGACTTTTGAGGTGTTTGGGCGGCAATACCTGTTGTGGATCAGTTTTTATGTTGATACTTGCTTTACCGATAATTAAGGACCGTGTGGATGGCGGCCTTGAGATATGGGAATTACAATGCTCACCATCTACCCAGAATGGGGAGGGTTCCAGCAAGCCTACAAAGTGCGATACCAAGACTGTTAGGAGATTCGAGTTTGATATGTGTAAGGGGGACTCGTTGCGGCGTAATCCCCCTGATTTACCACAGCCCCCAACTAGCCCCGGTGGGAAGGTTTCACACCCCTGGGGCAGCTGTTAGCTCAGATGTTTTCCGAGCCCAGGGAAGCAGGATGGTACCGTTACTTTTTAGGGTTTTCGCTGTGGGCTGTGTCTCAAGACGGCTTATTACCATCTGCAGCCCGGAAGGGTCCTGGAGCGCGACCTCTGCAGAGTGTAAACTATACGTATAGCCGTGTCCACGGTCATGGACGACTGTTGACACCAAAATTTGGACAACCGAGAAATATAATTGGTAAGGAGATATTCTGATAAAAGCAAGACGTCTGATGATTGCCAAGAAGATCGAGTAGAAAAAAGGTATATCTGGATATATGGTCATCAGGCTTATGAGGTCGACAATTGGTAATCGGCCATCAAGGAGGCCCATTGCATGTGTATGTTCGATCAGCATGCCTACGTGGCTTTAAGGAAGGAAGCTGGACAAGGAAGAAAAGAGATACATATGCATACATGCGACATCAGGATTCCATGTTGATTATGAGGAACGCTCGTACGACCATCAGATACATACGTATATGCCTTGGATGAGATACAAGGATCGGAAATTAGTCGATGGAACAAGAATATTTGAAGAGGATCTGACTTCCGATCAAAATTTGTGTGTCCCACCAGGCGTGCCAAAAAGTGTGTTGGCTTAAAATCTGACTCTCACACCAAGCACACAGCAAGCCGAATTAGCTAGCTTCACACGTGGCCCGATCATTTGAATCCGAAAGCGTGCCAGTCAATTTTCCCTGCAAACTGACAAAGGAGGAAAAAGTCTAGATAAAAACCTGGAACATGCCGGGTGATACCAGACAGTTCCGTATCTACGGCTTACAAAGCCATCTTGAATGACATATAGCTACGAACAAGCTATCTGTCAGCAGTTAACGCATCATTCGGCAATCAGCAAAGCATGCAAGAAACGCAATGCCGAACGCGTGACGTCAGCGTGACGAAAGATCGGTATTTTAACTAAGCGACATGTTGTAGCATGTAACCATAACCGATTATCATAACGCGACGAAATAAATAAAAGGGTGAAAGCATGATCATAGATTTTTTAATAAACAAGAATGCATAGGTTTAAAGCACTAGTCTACCGCATGTCTAGGTACTTTCGAACCCGTCGAGCATAAAAATAAACAAGCCAATCCACCGCATGATACAACTTGTTTAGAATTACACCACCAACCAAGAATAGATCAATCTACCGCATGATATACTCTAAACATGGAAGGCCAAAAGCATTCATTATTTAAAACAGAACCATGATCACGTTTCACTCGTGAAGGGATTACCGAATACGGCTAAATAGCCGAATCGGGTTCCATGAAGAAGGAACAAACGTTGTCAATGATGATAAATCTATCAGATCGAATCGAATTCTAATCCACCGGATGATTAGCTCTAAGACGACCCAAAAACCTGCATCTACCACATGATACCCGGTTCTGTCAAAATCCACGCAAGATTAACAAGTTTGAACCCGCAACACGTGACAATCTAGGTTGATTCGGGTTCGGCTGTGAAGAGACCATAATTTATTTGTCGTGTTGTGAGCTACAGCCGAATCTAATCAATCTAAATTGGGCAAAGGAGTGTTAATTGAATTAAACATAAAAGTAAAACTCAAAGCAACACAGGATAACTTAAAGAATCTATTAGACATTGCCAAATCTAATAGAGCCGATAACTATTTTTACTCATGTCTTAATCCGCCGCACGATACAAGGCACAAGCAAAAACTTCCCATCATTAAGCTTAAATTGGTTCTACCAGGCATGTTCCACGTTTGTTATCTAACTGTTTTATCCCTTTGTCAGTTTTAGGGCAAATTGACTGGCACGCTTTCGGATTCAAACGATCGGGCCACGTGTGAAGCTAGCTAATTCGGCTTGCTGTGTGCTTGGTGTGAGAGTCAGATTTTAAGCAACACACTTTTTGGCACGCCTGGTGGGACACACAAATTTTGATCGGAAGTCAGATCCTCTTCAAATATTCATCACTGCGTAGTTGTTTTCTTTTTGTCGATTAGCCCAGAGGACTTGTACCAAATCGTTATGTTTATTAATATCATGTTTATGGATGTTAATCGATGTATGGATGTGATAATCCGCTGAAATGAGTTCTGTATGTGATAGCTGTTGATTCTGTGTCTATCACGAGGGTACAGGGAGTCGGATTCCCGTAATTGGAAATCGGTTTCGTTTCAACTAAATAAGCAGGACCTGCAACATCCAAAGTACCAACCCTTGCTGAAGAGGATTGAGAAACAGATTAGCTAATTGTTGCATCAGCCTGGTAGCCTGAAGAAACAGAAGTGCTGCGGGACTTGACTACAACGTCGTTGTGTCATTCTTGCACGACTACTCGAAAGGTGTCTGTATCATGGGCAATTGATGCCTCGTAGTCTTAGGGACCCGAGAAACAAGACACAGAAAGGCCATAGGCAAGCACGGGGAACAACAAGGGATGAGTCAGCTGCCAAAAGGCTGTGTCAACCAACTATTGATGATCGTTACCGCACGATTTCGACCACCAATTCTCGGGAATAAAACAGGTCATATGCATCATTTCATGCCATGTATATAAGGCCTTATAAAAGTTGAAAAATAAAAAGAATCACATTATATGAATCATAAAAACTTCATATACACTTACTAAAAAGAATGGAACTTTTTTGAGCGGTAAAAAGAAAGGAACTATTTTATGAAAAGAAAAGAAAGAACACTCGCAATCACAAACAACAGACATCGCACGTATTGATTCTTGGTTCCCCTTCTTGGACAATCGATGCATGGTCGTTAGACGCCAGGACTGAGATTCGGAGACTTTTTTTGGACCACATTTGTTTGCTTTACAGATTACTAGGAAATATGCCCGTACGTTACTACGATGAAGGAGACTTCATTAGCGAAGGTGCGTGGGAGACATTGATGCCACTGATTCTACATCTGATCTGAAGCACAATAAAGGACATCCCGGAATGACGATGGGTCGACAATGGGGATGAAACCGATGTGAGACGACGAAGGGTACGTGCGATGTTTCCGAAATTGCGTGAGGTGGTGAGGTATTATAGGTTGATCAATACCTGTGTATTGCTATGGGTGAGGGGGACTTCGTAAGAGAAGGCGAGTGCGATCCATGGATGTCATCAATTCCACAACGATGAGGACCACGACAAAAAGAGGTCATCGGTAGGCGTTACGCCCGGAAGGATGGCGAGTCAACACGATAGGGATACGAGCAATAAAGATGAAGGGGTGCGTGCAGCGGTACCGGTGGAGGGGAGTTCATGAGCGAAGGTGAGCAGGAGTCATGGACCCCCCAATTCCACATTCAATAAGGAGCAAGACAAATAAGAAATCCTTGGTATATGTTGCAGCTGAAAACGCCGACAGTGATACAAGCGACCTGAGAAGACGAAGTGATGTGTGCGGCGGTGCGGGACGATGAGAGGAGATGTGACACTGCGGCTAGATTAATTAGTGCCTTGCGTTGTTATGGGTAAAGGGACTCCGCGAGTAGAAGCGCTATAAAGTCATGGACGCTGCTGATTCTGCATCTTGTTAGGAGTGTGACAAAAGAAGACATCGTCGGGAGACGTCGTGTATGAGAACGACAACGGGACGACGACGGGATGCGAACAACGTGAGAAGATGAAGGGATGCTCTCAATGATGCAGCACGACGAGATGAGACGAGGTACTTCGTAGTATATGATACATTGTTTTTAAAAAAAAATACAATATACTAAAGGACGGTGGGTTGATTTTTATAAATATTAGGGTTTTTTTATAAAATTATAATGTAGCGCTGAATCAATCCTTACTTTAGTATTAGATAGAGATACAATCTAGATTACGAGCCATAGGTAATATAGTAAAAAGACCATTATGAAATCATAAAATAAAACTATAATATAAAGATTCAAAACTTTCGACAGCCGGACCCACAAGTCATTGAAACGTTATCCCTCCTACGACCCTATATGTCAGGCTCTTTTTTTTTCGTCAAACCACGCTTGACGAAATAGTCTGAACCCAGAACCAACGGTAATATGCCCTATGAAGTATGAACCCAGGACTCCTCATTGTTAAAACAACGACATCGTGATCGTCGGCATAATAAAGTTAGCACACACGTGTCGCGCAGGCATATCTGGTAGTAATGTAAAATAATCCATCTATATGCAGCTTGTTTTAGATTATTTATGGTCCTAGAATGAATTTGTACCATGATTATAATCTACCTTATATTATCCAGATGGATTATAATCTCATCAAATAAAGGCTTTAAGCAAGTCATGTTGTAACTTATATCCATCCATACCCAACGTCGAATTTCGATCCTGCGGTCCCAGGCATCTCCAAGCAAAACGCCCAGCCCTTCCGCGACTCCGTTCTCTTCCTCTGCTGTGACGCCGCCGCCGGCCCGCTCACCGCCGCCTTGATCCCCGCCGTCTCCTCCCTCTTTTTTCTCCTCTCTGCACTCACCAAGCCCGCACCGTGCACCTCCACCTTGAGCAGGGCATCCTCGTAGCACATTCGTCTGCTACCATAGCAGGGCCTCCGCGACAGCCACTAGATTGGGTTGATGGATGGGCAAGTTACGTTGTGACTGAATCTGCGTCCCCCTCGTCTTCCCCGTGCTCCGGTGCTCCTCTGCAAGTCTGCATCCTCGTCAGTCCTGCCGGTTGCCGGCCATCGGCCGCCGCCTGTAAGCCCGCGAAGGCCGAATACCCAGCTGCCAAGGGTTTCTCCTCCTTCGGCGGCGAAGGTGGAGTGAGAAGCACCGGGAGGATGGCGAGCGTGTACATCCCAGTGCAGGGGACAGAGGAGGAGGTGCGGGTGGCGCTGGACCAGCTCCCTCACGACGCATCCGACATCCTCGACATCCTCAAGGCGGAGCAGGCCCCGCTTCACCTCTGGCTCATCATCGCCGTACGTCTCCCCCTCTCATCTCACTAATGCTCGCAGTCCCAGGGATTCCCCAATGCTCCTTGCGATGGTTCGGATTTCTGGGCCTTCTTGATGTGGGTGATTTGCGTCTATGCAGCGTTGTTGTGGTCGCCCACCCTTGCTTCCCTTTTCCTCCCAAGATTTGCACGGTAGTTTTTAGGGTTAGGGTCTCGTTTAAGTTTGTGCTTCTATATGACTTTGGGAGGATTCAGCTGATTTTGATGATCGGTGTTTAGTTGTTAAAGTACGTTAAAGTTGTTGGTCAGATTAGCTTTGGTCTTGTTCTGCATGGGGAACATTCTCAGTGACGGCGGATGGTATTGCTGGTGATGTCCCAGAAATTACAACCCAATAGCACCACTGAATAGTATCATAGTCTTACTTGTTTAGGAAAAAAAATGTGCTTGTGTTTGTGTGTGTGTGTGGGGTGGGCGCTCCTACAGTTTTATTTGCCTGGTACAACAAATATTGTGCCCTACCTTCACCTGTTGGGCAAAACATTACAAGAAACAAAAGCCACCACAATCATGACATGAAGACCAATTCCAAGTAGTGGTGTATCCTGTAGCAGCATTTTGTGGTTTCTTTTGTTTTTTTTGAGGAAGGGTTTCTCTTGGTTGTTTATTACTATATTTCCTGCCTCTAAAAATTGCATGACTGTTCATGATGTGAATCTTGTACCTACAATTGTGCTTTTTTCCTCTAGATTTTTTCGTTGCTATATCAAGAAATCAGTGTTTTTATAAATTTATATTCTTCCATTAGGTACAATTTTTATTTCTTGTTAATCTTCTTTTCACACAGAGAGAATACTTCAAGCAAGGAAAGATAGAACAGTTCCGTCAGATTCTAGAGGAAGGATCTGGCCCTGGTTAGTTTTTCATTAATGGTCGTCGTAGTTTTCATCATTATTGAACAAATGAATTTTTGATTCCACCTTGGTATGCTAGAGCTGCTAGTTCTATTCCTGATTGTTGCTTGAAAGCCCCTAGCTTTATTATTGGTATTTTGTTGAATCACCCCTTGTCTCTGCAGAAATCGATGAGTATTATGCCGATGTGAAATATGAACGGATAGCAATCCTTAATGCTTTGGGTGCTTTCCATACTTTCCTGGGGAAGGTTGAAAGAGCACCACAGAAGGAAGCACATTTTAAAGATGCAACTCAGTACTACAATAGAGCATCAAGGATAGATGAAACTGAACCTTCTACGTGGATTGGAAAAGGTTCCATCTTTTTGAACATTCTAAATCTCTTACGTTTGTTTTATTCTTTTATAGCTTGGCTGTACACTTTCACCTGGTTGTATGATGAATGACTGTTACATATTGAGTGCACATGGGAGGAAATAGCATGAGTCCTTTTTTGTAGTTACAATTCACTACTACAAGTATTGCCACACCATAGTTCAATCTTAATGTGATTGAACAGCTGTTATTATTATTTCCTCGTAGCACATCCGTCTGCTACCATAGCAGGGCCTCCACGACAGCCACTAGATTGGGTTGATGGATGGGCAAGTTGCGTTGTGACTGAATCTGCGTCCCCCTCGTCTTCCCCGTGCTCCGGTGCTCCTCTGCAAGTCTGCATCCTCGTCAGTCCTGCCGGTTGCCGGCCATCGGCCGCCGCCTGTAAGCCCGCGAAGGCCGAATACCCAGCTGCCAAGGGTTGCTCCTCCTTCGGCGGCGAAGGTGGAGTGAGAAGCACCGGGAGGATGGCGAGCGTGTACATCCCAGTGCAGGGGACAGAGGAGGAGGTGCGGGTGGCGCTGGACCAGCTCCCTCACGACGCATCCGACATCCTTGACATCCTCAAGGCGGAGCAGGCCCCGCTTCACCTCTGGCTCATCATCGCCGTACGTCTCCCCATCTCATCTCACTAATGCTCGCAGTCCCAGGGATTTCCCAATGCTCCTTGCGATGGTTCGGATTTCTGGGCCTTCTTGAAGTGGGTGATTTGCGTCTATGCAGCTTTGTTGTGGTCGCCCACCCCGCTTCCCTTTTCCTTCCAAGATTTGCACGGGAGTTTCTAGGGTTAGGGTCTCGTTTAAGTTTGTGCTTCTATATGGCTTTGGGAGGATTCAGCTGATTTTTATGATTGGTGTTGAGTTGTTAAAGTACGTTAAAGTTGTTGGTCAGATTAGCTCTGGTCTTGTTCTGCACGGGGAACATTCTCAGTGACGGCGGATGGTATTGCTGGTGATGTCCCAGAAATTACAACCCAATAGCACCACTGAATAGTATGATAGTCTTATTTGGACAAATAATTTATTAACATGGGAAAAGTGCAAGTACCCAACCCATCTGCTAAATAAAACCAGCATCTTGTTTAGGAAAACCAATTCCTAAACATGAAGACCAATTCCAAGTAATGGTGTATCCTGTAGCAGCATTGTGCGGTTTCTTTTGTTTCTTTTTTTGAGGAAGGGTTTCTCTTGGTTGTTTATTACTATATTTCCTGCCTCTAAAAATTGCATGACTGTTCATGATGTGAATCTTGTACCTACAGTTGTGCTTTTTTCCCCTAGATTTTTTCCGTTGCTATATCAAGAAATCAGTGTTTTTATAAATTTATATACTTCCATTACCTACAATTTTTATTTCTTGTTAATCTTCTTTTCACACAGAGAGAATACTTCAAGCAAGGAAAGATAGAACAGTTCCGTCAGATTCTAGAGGAAGGATCTGGCCCTGGTTAGTTTTTCATTAATGGTCCTCGTAGTTTTCATCATTATGGAACAAATGAATTTTTGATTCCACCTTGATATGCTAGAACTGCTAGTTCTATTCCTGACTGTTGCTTGAAAGCCCCTAGCCTTATTATTGGTATTTTGTTGAATCACCCCTTGTCTCTGCAGAAATCGATGAGTATTATGCCGATGTGAAATATGAACGGATAGCAATCCTTAATGCTTTGGGTGCTTTCCATACTTTCCTGGGGAAGGTTGAAAGAGCACCACAGAAGGAAGCACATTTTAAAGATGCAACTCAGTACTACAATAGAGCATCAAGGATAGATGAAACTGAACCTTCTACGTGGATTGGAAAAGGTTCCATCTTTTTAAACATTCTAAATCTCTTACGTTTGTTTTATTCTTTTATAGCTTGTCTGTACACTTTCACCTGGTTGTATGATGAATGACTGTTACATATTGAATGCACATGGGAGGAAATAGCAAGAGTCCTTATCTTAATGTGATTGAACAGCTGTTATTATTATTTTGGTAGCGTTGCCTGATACCGTTATTGATTTTCGGAAAACTATATGTGTTACTTCTTCCGATTCAAAATAGATGTCACTTTAGCCTTCTCAACTTCTCGCAAAATACATGCCATCCTAGAAATTCTATCACTGTCACAAATAAATAGCACACTGTTTGAGAAAAGCAAATAAATGATGCATCACTTAGTACAAATGATGCAACAATGTCATTTGATTAATGTTTTCATTGTGCACAACTCTAAAATGTCATGCATTTTGAATCGGATTGATTGTACAACTGCATCGATTGATTAGAAGTACCTTCAATGCCTTTTCCATCATACTACTTCATTTTTGATGATTACTCCATAGTCTCCTCTGATGTTCTTAGCAAGATTGGATCTTTCACTATGCTGATTTATTGATGTTCTTCTGCAGGTCAACTCTGTGTGGCCAAGGGTGAGTTGCAAATGGCATCTGACTCATTCAAGATCGTCTTGGATGAAGATGGGAACAATTTTCCAGCTCTACTTGGCCAGGTGATTTTTTCTTTAGGTTGTTGAAATGATCCCTATCGTAATGAAATATGGATACATTCAAATTGTTTCTAGTGTGGAGACCGCATCGTAAATGCTGATGCATATAGTTTTGACATGGTTTGTAATTTGGCCAATGGAAATGTCAGCACGTTATGTGTTTCTACAATAACCACATCTTAAAATTTAAAGACTGTCGAACATTTTAATTGTATGCCTTCTCATTGTTTGTTAAATGCTTGCTGTTTCACTCAAAACTAGCTGTTCACCTGTTCCTTGTCCTGTGTCCTTCAGTTGACTCTTTAGTATGTAATAAATGATGCCATAGCTTGCTTGGATGGGTTCAAGGTCTAGGTTTGATTGATGCAAGAGTCATTAACATTTTAATAAGATTGGAAGTCTTTTTTTCCTCATTTCTTGTTTGATCCAAGAAAGTTACATTTCTCCTTACTTATACGGAGTTCGTAACAACAGTCTAAATTATTGGAACCAATTAACTGAAGATTAGATCTGTAAGGATCGCTTCTTAATCAAACAATCTTTTCTTAACTAACCAATCATCTAACGTGATAACCAAGCCTATTATTTCTAGCTTATGCTGTGTGCTGCTCCACAGTATGTGTGTTACTGCCACAGTGACAGACCAATTTGTGTTCTTTTTTTCTCGAGAGACACCAATTTGTGTTCTGGGCACCATAATGCAGATAGACAAGCTTTAATTTTTTTCTGGGCACCATAATAAATATATAGTTATTTTGTTGCTACAATTGATATTTGTTCATACCCTATTTTTTAATGTAAAAAATTTGTCGGCACAGGCCTCTGTTTACTTTTTGATGGGTGAAGCAGAGCAGCAGCACAAAAAATCTCTGGAGCACTATAGGAACGCACTAGATCTCTACAAGGTTGGATAAATTACTTCATTGACATTTGACAGGGCTGCATGTTTATGACATACTGACATAGTCCCTGTTGACTTTTGTACACTTAGAGAGCTCTGCGGGCTTATTCTAATTGTCCTGCTGCTGTAAGGCTTGGCATAGCCTTTTGCTGGTACAAACTTGGACAAGTAGAAAAAGCTCGGCAAGCTTTTCAGCGAGTTTTACAGGTAAGCCCTATTTCTTTCCTTGGGCCGAAAATTTGGAAATAAGGTAAATACAATGCCTTCACCAATTCAACTTAAACTTTACAGTTGGACCCTCAAAATGTTGACGCTTTAGTAGCACTAGCAATCATGGACTTGCAAACAAATGAAGGTACATGCCCTGCGCAAGAGATTATAATCTGAGTGCTGCCTATTCGCCCCTTGTTTCTAATTCAAGTGTTGCAACTTGCGTATAGCTGGTGGGATTCGCAGAGGCATGGAGAAAATGAAAAGAGCATTTGAAATTTATCCTTATTGTACATTGGCACTCAACCACCTTGCGAACCATTATTTCTTTACTGGCCAACATTTTGTGGTTGAGCAATTGACGGAGACCGCTCTCTCTTCGAGCAATCATGGTCTGCTGAAATCACATGCTTACTATAACTTGGCCAGATCATACCACAGTAAGGTAATATATCTATCAAACTACATGTTTGTTTACTTGTTTACTTTTTGGATTTGATTTGTTAAAAATAATTTGCCACAATTAGTCATGCATATATTTGATTTTTAATAAAATGCAGGGTGACATTGAGACTGCTGGACGATATTACATGGCATCTGTTAAAGAAATCAGTAAACCACA
>OAMR01000617.1:261696-274072 GCA_900205405.1 Echinochloa crus-galli
TTTGTGGAACTTGGTGAGTTGTTGGTAGAATCTGACTGGGCTGCTGCTATGGAATACTTGAAGACGGTAAGCTTTTCAATTGGCTGTTTAATTTTTGGTTTGATTTTTATTCGTTTGGCTGTTATCATATTCTAATTTAGTGCTGTATAAGTTACTATGACTCCCTCGGCCCTCCTGTTCTTCTAATCAAAAGATGCATGGCATAAGTAATCATGATGATTTAGCCTTTGAGGACTCTGTTTCCCTCGAAAACTCTATGACCATAAGGAATCATGATGATTTAGCTTTTGAGCACTCTGTTTCCCTCCAAAACTGTTTGACCGAAGACAAAAAACTGCTAGTGCTGCATTGCTCTTCTAATCAAAAGATGCATGTCATAAGTAATCATGACAATTTAGCTTTTGAGCATTCTGTTTCCCTCCAAAACTGTATGACCAACAAAGAACTGCTAGCGCTGTATATTCATTTAATTCTATGTGTCTTCTGCACCGTATCTATCTATGCTGTTCCTCAGATCACTGAGCCAATAAACTATTAAGCACATTATAACATCGTTGGATTAATATAGTGAGCCCTATATTATTATGGTGTGTATCCTCTGTGCAATACAAATTGAATGGCTTGCCAACCTGATGATAAACTGTTTGAGAACCAATTTTCAATCTTCCTCCCTAGGTGCACACATGATGCATTCATCCTAGATTAGCATATTTGGTCATTTTGCCATTTTGGAGCACTTTGCTGTAACCGTATATTTACATGCTGTTTATAACGCAACAAGATCTGAACCAGGACTTGGTCAAATACAATTGAGATTTGGAGACTTCAAAAGTTCAATAGCTAGCTTTGAGAAAGTGCTGGAGGTACACCCTGAAAATTGTGAAAGTTTGAAGGTAGGGCATATTTATTTAATTGGACATGTTTTCTGTTAATCATGTAACATGTTGTATTTATGAAATAATTTCTGCTGCTTCTTCTAGGCTATTGGGCACATACACGCAAAATCTGGTGAAACTGAAAAAGCTATAGAAACGTTCAAGAAAGTTACTCGGATTGACCCAAAAGATCATCAGGTACTCCCTCCCTCCCTCCCTCCCTACCTACCTACCTAATTTTGACATTGCAAAATTGTTAATATTGTAACTGCTTTCCAAGATGAGTATATTGATGTAACAAAAATCTTGTGGCCAATCTATGGATAGTTCGACTGCACCCTACCCAAAACATCACTTTTGTGACTGGAAGGGCCGAAGGGGTCTGTTTCAAATGCGTGTCATACAGAGCTTCAGGAATTAGGCCCACATGCATCTTTTGATTAGAAGAGCAATGCAGCACTAGCAGTTTTTTGTCTTCGGTCAAACAGTTTTGGAGGGAAACAGAGTGCTCAAAAGCTAAATCATCATGATTCCTTATGGTCATAGAGTTTTCGAGGGAAACAGAGTCCTCAAAGGCTAAATCATCATGATTACTTATGCCATGCATCTTTTGATTAGAAGAACAGGAGGGCCGAGGGAGTCATAGTAACTTATACAGCACTAAATTAGAATATGATATCAGCCAAACGAATAAAAATCAAACCAAAAATTAAACAGCCAATTGAAAAGCTTACCGTCTTCAAGTATTCCATAGCAGCAGCCCAGTCAGATTCTACCAACAACTCACCAAGTTCCACAAAATGCCTGCAGAATTAATTTCATCAACATAGGATGCATGCAAAACATTAAATACTGGACCACAAAAGCTGAGGCATGTCCCAAAACAGATAGCACGAATGCAAACTAGGACTGACAAGAACATAGAAAAAATTGAACTGCAGGCATTTGTGGAACTTGGTGAGTTGTTGGTAGAATCTGACTGGGCTGCTGCTATGGAATACTTGAAGACGGTAAGCTTTTCAATTGGCTGTTTAATTTTTGGTTTGATTTTTATTCGTTTGGCTGATATCATATTCTAATTTAGTGCTGTATAAGTTACTATGACTCCCTCGGCCCTCCTGTTCTTCTAATCAAAAGATGAATGGCATAAGTAATCATGATGATTTAGCCTTTGAGCACTCTGTTTCCCTCGAAAACAGTATGACTATAAGTAATCATGATGATTTAGCTTTTGAGCACTCTGTTTCCCTCCAAAACTGTTTGACCGAAGACAAAAAACTGCTAGTGCTGCATTGCTCTTCTAATCAAAAGATGCATGTCATAAGTAATCATGACAATTTAGCTTTTGAGCATTCTGTTTCCCTCCAAAACTGTATGACCAACAAAGAACTGCTAGCGCTGTATATTCATTTAATTCTATGTGTCTTCTGCATGGTTTTTAGGACCTGTTTGGTAGAGCTCCATCTGTCTGATTCTCTATAGGAGCTGATTCTTTGAGAGAAGTAATTCTGTAGCTGGCTGAAAGTAATTCTCTTTGATTCTCTAGCATAAACTCTCAAAATCAGGATGGAGAATCACTTCACAGAATCAGGAGAAGCTACTTTTTTCAGCTACCAGCCCTTTAGTTCATTTCAGAGAATCACTTCACAGAATCAGTAGAGAATCACTTCTCGCTGGAAAACTTTTTGGCAAAGCTCCTCCTGGATTCACCAGAGAATCAGCTCTGGAGCTCTGCCAAACAGGGCCTTACATTATTTATGTATTTCTTTCTCAATTGTGGAGTACAGAAGCTTTGCTCTCCCAGAATCTGAGTTCTCCCATTCTGCTGCATCATATGCTTGGCATGATTGTACTGAGGTTTTAGGTGCATCAGTATGATGAACCATGAACATGTTCTAGTGTTTATCTTATATTCTTAGTTACTACCAGGTTATGTTCTGCTTCTTGTACAACAACAACAACAACAACAACATAGCCTTTAGTCCCAAGCAAGTTGGGGTAGGCTAGAGGTGAAACCCAAAAACAGAAATTAGAGTTAGGGGAAAAACAGAAAAGGAAGTAAGGATCACGGTTCGGGCACATTGATTGCTAGTCTACAAGCGCACGGTTCTGCTTCTTGTAATGGCTAATAATTTGTTGCACTATCTTTGCTGCTTTTATTTATCTGTTGATGCTGACAAAATGTGCCCACTACTTGCCTCTGTTTCTGGGTTCACTGCACAACCTGTTCCACTTCATTCTTAGAATATGAAATTCAGCATTTTATGAGTTCCCCCCCCAAAAAAAGCATTTTATGCATGGCATAAATACACTGATTATTTTTTAATATGAAAAACATAAGAATAGTTTCATGTCAAAGCTACTCAGCTCATCTCCATAAGCTGCTCTACATAGAAGTTTTGTGTTTTCAAATATTTGCACTTCTCCCATTCACCAAAGCTTGGCGCTTCTGACCAAATCAGTAATGCATCATGTTCTGGATAAAATGTTTGCCAATTGCTAATTTACTATCAGAACAACAAATGTTAAGGCATTGAAGTTGAGAAGTAATAAAGGTAGTATGGGAAAAAGGTGTACCTTTGAAACGTGAAACCAACAGTATTTGTGAGTGTTCTTCGTCCAAAGGTGCTGTCTACTTGTGAATGGAGGTAGTAATTTGCACTGGCTTCCTGATTAAGCACTAAAATATAATTCTAAATTAGTAGCTGTTTCCTGTGCAGCAATGAAAATGAAGTCTGCATCGTTTGTATTATGCTCTAATTCCCTTTTTTTTCCAATAACAGTACCCTGACTACATAGATGCCTATCTGAGGCTAGCGGCTATTGCGAAACAAAGAAACAATGTCCAACTGAGCATCGAATTGGTATTTTTCAATGCTTGTTTTCATTTATTTTGTTTGATTGATAAAACTATTAATGTTTTTGTTTTAGATAGGTGATGCTTTAAAGATAGATGAGAAGAACCCGAATGCGCTGTCTATGCTTGGAAGTCTTGAGCTCCAGAGTGATGAAACCTGGCTTACTGCAAAGGAGCATTTCCGTAATGCTAAGGAGGCCACCAAGGGAGATGCCTACTCTTTGCTTCAATTGGTATGTGAGCTGATTTCACTTAATAAATTTATTCACACTATGAAACAGAAACTGTGCTTATTGTCATACCCTTTTAGTAAATATCACTTGCTGGATGGGGCCAACAATGGGCTTTGAACCTTGTGAAGGTTGTTTATTTTCTTCAGGGTTTCTCAAACTAAATCCAAATATAACTGGTGGATCAGAATTTGGTCTTAGTTTTAGTGTTAGCTGAAATTTCAACTTGAGATGTACAGACATATTGCTGGAGGGTATTTTTGCCTCTTTTCACCAAAACTAATTAGCTGGCATCAGCCTGCATCTTTCTTTTCGGTGGTGCTTCTGCCTGCTGGATAATAACATTGTGGTGGAACTGAAAACATGAACTACTTCAATGATTCATGAATTAGTTGCTGCAATTGCAACAACAGACACTTTCATGCAGCGTTCACATGTTTCTCTTTAGCAGTTTCGCATCTATACTGTTCATCATATATACTTCTTTTTTTACATCTTATCAATTGTATGTTTTCTTTGTTCTTGATTAATGTTTTTCAATTTTATTGAAGGGGAACTGGAATTACTTTGCTGCCAATCGTCCTGAGAAAAAGGCCCCGAAATTTGAGGCTACTCATAGGGAGAAAGCCATGGAACTCTATCAAAGTGTATGCTATTTTACACTTACCTTTCCTGTTTATGAAGTTTACACCATACCCTCTCAGATTCTTCTTGCATTTGAATGCTTTTGGATTTTCTATAGTAAAAGCTATGTCTTTAGAAAAGCCAAAACTGAAACAGAGTGAGTAGTTCATATAGCTACTTGTATCCCTAGTTTGTTAAGTAGTGCTTCTGGCTAGCAAAATCAGTGCCTTGTTTTTGTGCCAAATGTATTCTTGTATCAATATCCATTTGCATCTCAAGTCACCACAAATGGTATTTGATATTGCTAATCTGCCACTGGATTTGAATTGAGAAATATAATTCCATATCTTAAACAGTGGATGTTGTCCTCATACTTTGTTGCTTGCTGGAAATTTACATATTTCTTTTGGGGAACTGTTGGATTGATTGAAATTGAGCTTCTGTTGGTATCTGACTGTGTTTTAACTGGTATTCATTTTTAGCCTTATTTATAATTGAATCAATAGTTCCCTTTATTTTGTAATTTTGTTATGAGAGGTAACTGACTCTGTGACTTCTAGGCTTCTACATTGCATAGTGTCAAGTTTAGTCTGGATCCAGACTGATACTGGGCATGACATTGTGTTGGCACAGTTTGCTTTTCTTTGGAGGAGTATAAAAAGAGCTTGTTATATTGAATATAATGATGCAATTTGGCTGTCTTTATGCTGACCAATGATTGCTTTTAATTACTTGCACCATATTATTTTGTAGTAGTGGAGGTCACTTAAGTGTTAGTTTTTGCTCACTTACAAGTCCAAGCCAAACACGTCAATAATCGTGTGGTCTTTTTTGTGTTCACTGCTGTAGTACACTGTTCATTTTATTTCATACAGTACTTTGTATAGCATGCCATGTGCAAAGTTCCTCTTGTCTATCTTGCCCTCAATGCATCCGTTCTAATAAAGTTGCACATTTGTCAGCAAGTACTAAAGCAACACCGTAATAATATGTTTGCTGCAAATGGTATTGGAATCTTATATGCTGAGAAAGCCAAATGGGATGTTGCCAAGGAGTTGTTTACACAGGTCAGGATGAGGGATATAAAGTTCATTGTGTTCTATGTTGCTGCTGTATGAACATTAAATAATTAAGTCCCAATTCAAAATGAATTAGGTACACGAAGCTGCATCTGCAAGTATATTTGTACACATGCCTGATGTATGGATCAATCTGGCTCATATATATTTTGCTCAAGGTCATTTTCAGCAAGCAGTTAAAATGGTAATATCTCTCTAATGCTGCACGAGCTGTCAGAATGTTACTAATTCATGTATACGCATGGAAATGCTGAGGTGATGCTGCTAATTCTTGTAGTACCAAAATTGCCTGCGGAAGTTCTACAACACAGATGCCACTATCCTTTTATACCTTGCCCGAACCCACTACGAGGCTGAGCAATGGCAAGACTGCAGGAAAACTTTGCTGAGAGCTATACATTTGGCTCCATCAAATTATTTGTTACGGTTTAATGTAGGGGTGTCAATGCAGAAATTCTCAGCTTCTACTCTGCAAAAGACAAAACGAACAGTTGAGGAGGTCAGTACTGTTTCTTTTTCTTACCTTGTCGCTGACCACTTTGGATCTCGTAGTTTTTAGAAACCAAGGTAATAACAAACAGTATTTAGAAACACAGGCTAGTGAAACCATGGTTTAGATAAAAGAGGTCTGGACTGGAGTTTTTAAAACTCTAAGCAGACTAAGTTCTAGCAATGCCTAGTTTTTTAGAAGTACAGCTTCCGAGCACCGTAGTCCTTAACCAAAACCAAAGTACTCACTCTGTCCCGTGTAGAGTGCAAATTATGCCATCATTTGTTGGCCGCATGCAACTTCCAGGCTTCGTAAAATCACGGCTAGAAATTAGTTTTGGCATGCAAATCAAATCTGACCACTTAATTAGGCAGTAGTGGTCCAATTTCTAGGATTGCACTCTTTTGCGGTTTTTTTTTTCAAATGCCAGAATTGCACTTTACATGGGACAGGGATTATTCTACAGAAGTGTAGAATTTTCCAAACTCCAACAAAACTTTGTATCCAAACAGGGCCCCGATGAGGAAAACATAACAGTACAAAAGTTGCTGCAAATTTCCAGTGCTTTTATATGTAGAAGTGTAGTCACGCTTTTCAGCCTTATTTATATGTAGATTTGCATAGAAATGGGTATTACCTAATTAAGATATACAGCTCTAACATAAGAAATAAAAAAACCTCTTATTGTAATTTTTTCCTTCATCAAATTTTTCATTTTTTTTTTACGATTACGATTGCTCATGACATAGAATTTATTTTTGCAACCTTATGTATTATATATTTAGCTCATTCATCGGAAGCATTCAATAATTCTCTTTTTACATTTTTGTATGTTTAGGTTCGTGCCACAGTGACTGAACTTCAGAATGCCATTAGAGTGTTCAGTCTGTTGTCTGTTGCATCAACTTACCATTCCCATGGTTTTGATGAGAGGAAAATAGATACTCATGTTGAGTACTGCAAGCATTTGCTTGATGCTGCTAAGGTTCACCGTGATGCAGCTGAGCAAGCTGAACAGCAGAATAAGCAAAAATTGGAAGTTGCCCGTCAGATTGCTTTGGCAGAGGAAGCTCGTCGAAGGGCAGAAGAACAGAGGAAATTCCAGGTCTCTCCCTTGAATTCCAGCTGCAATTCAGTGACATTATTTGTTGTTGAAGTATTTTGGTCTCTTGTTGATGTGGTGTTTTTAACAGTTAGAAAGGAGGAGGGAAGAGGACGAGCTAAAGCAAATAAAGCAACAGGAGGAACACTTTGAGCGTGTGAAGGTATTTTACTTATGCATAAATTAGAGGAAATTGTAAAAAAAAATGCTGATGTAGAAAAATGATACTCAATCTCGTTAATTCTTGCTAGATATGCCACAATAAGAAGACAACACGTTTATAATGCTATTTTTAATATATGCTACTGGAAACCATACATTAGCTATTCCCTCTGGTTCAAAATATAGGTCGTTTTAGGATTCATGCAGGTTGAACCGTTTTACCTCAATATAACTTTTTTAGAAATGGGCAATCTAAGATAGATTTTGTTTGATTCACCATGAAAGTACATTCAATATATTTCATTACCATTATTGGAAACATGATATTTTAATTGAAATTGTGGCCAAAGCTTTATCTAATAGATCGTATCACTTGAAGGATATATATTTTGAATTGGAGGGTGTCTTTCATAGTGGAACATATGGATGAAAAATTCCTTATTATGAAATATATGAATTATATTCTTCTGGCCACCTTTTTGTTTATAGTAGTTTCTCAATGAAAAGAATTTGGACACATTAAAATTATATATTCTGCTTGCCATTTGTTTTTCTGTGAAATTTTGGATGGAATGAGTTTGAGGAAATTGTTGGGTCTTGTCAAAACTGCCTTGTGGCAAACATTATCTGAGCGGGTTTAGTAATCTTTTGGAAAGCAACAATTTTGGTTATCTTGCGCAAACTGTTAACCATAGACCCATAGATTCTTAATGTGGGTCGTTCTAGGATTCAAGTTGGTCAGATTTGTTTGACCCGTCAATAGATAAATGTTATATAGATTGGCAGTACATGGTTGATGTTGCTAGATCCATCATGCGTATAGCCGTATACTTTTGTAGTATACAAAACATGCAAGTCAAATTGTCACATTGGAGACTGTGTCAATGTCCTAAACAACTTACATTTCTAATCAAAGGGAGTAAAACTACTCACATTTGGAATCAGAGTAGCTTCAGGAACTCAGTTGCCAGCTTAAAAGAAACTGATACAATGGACTAAACTACTACATTCCACAGTTTGTGGTTGACATTGCTATTCTGTTCATTGCTGTTGACATTCCACAAGAACAACAAAAAGTCTTTTAGTCCCAACCAAGTTAGTGTTATGGTCGGATTGACATACCAAAGACGGAGGCGTCAGGCGTGAGGACTGTGGGGCGTCCGACAACAGCGTCCGGATTCTTGTTCGTTTCTGTTTCGATTAGGGATTGCTTTAGATTACTTTCCAAGTTTGTTAGGGAGTTGTGTTGGTTGGAAACTCTTTGTAATCCTGGCTATTTATAGCCGGCTGTGTGAGAAATAAAGTCAAGCAAGTTTAAACCAATCTAATCTCCTCATCCCAAGTTCTCTACTCTCTCATCTCCTGCTTCGTCGTCTGGACGACAATATCAACCGGCGGCATAGCTGCCGGCGATCGGCCACAACAGTTAGAGTAGTCTAGAGATGAAACCTAACGTGAGCCATCAACAATAAGCAAAAACCTATATAAAATATAAGAAGGAATCTAAAGGCTAGCATGGTTCAGGCAGGTGATATGCTTGAATCATGATGTTTAGCGTCGCAGACTATCTAAAAAGTTGTTGCTTGCCAACTAGGCAAGTTCATTTTTCTTGTAACTCATGCACTTTCTCAGGAATCTTTACCATCTGGTGGAGTGCTGCACAAGGTATGTTATGATATTATATTGTTTTTTGTTAGGAACAATGGAAAACATCCAGCCACACCCCTGGGAAAAGAAAAGATAGATCAAAGAATGAAGATGAAGAGGGGGGGAGTGAAAAGAGGAGGAGGAAGGGTAACAAGAGGAGGAAGGATCAGAAGACAAAGATGCAGTATGGGGACGAGGAAGAAGATGAATACAGAGATGAACCAGAAGCAGAAGATGACTATGCAAACTTGTCGAGAGATAACGATGGTGAAAATTCAGAGAGAGCCCCAGATCACCTTCTTGCTGCTGCTGGTCTTGAAGATTCTGATGCTGAAGATGACATGGTGAGGAGGATTGTGTTCTTTTTCATGAACAGTCTGCGTTCATTATTTTCTACGATTATTTACTTTTTACCTGCTATTGATAAGAAGTTCCATTGGAAAATTAAATTTCCACTTCTGCTTATTTGCAGAAAAGTCAAATCGCCTATTAGATTTAGCTCTTGCTGTTTAGGCTCATTATAAGAGATATATTTTTCCAGATGCTTCAGTGCCAAATTGCCTTACACACTCTTTTCTGCTATAGGGTCATCATCAATCTGCAATAGAACGCAAGAGACGAGCATGGTCAGAATCTGAAGATGACGAGCCAGTCCAGAGAGCAGCAGCACAACCTAGCCCAGGCCCGAATGATTTGAGTGAATGAAAGAAACAGAGACATGTCAGTGAAGACGACCTGTACATGATGTTGAAGTGGAGCTAGAGCTTTGCTCTATGTATACCGGATCTGTTATAAGGTAGACACATCCTAACAGATCCGACGGTAGTTATGCGAACCCTCCATTGTCAGTCTAGCAACCATGACCTAGGTAGTTTGTTTAATCTACCAATCTATGGAGGTGTTTGAACATGTTTCTTTTCGCTGGCTCAGTTGTGATGCATAATAGTGTGGGTTGATTGCACATACCGTGCGACAACTTGTAGGTGAGTTCATAAATTGACATGTGAGTGCAAATGGGTACTTGTAAAATGTCTAATTTAGTGTAATAACTTATTAAATTGGTGTATTTACGGTCTAAATTTGATTGTCACTGCAAAATACACGTTAGTCACAATAATTATGTTGTCATTAATCACCCGAACCGTTCAGAACTCACGCAGGCCAAATGGATTGGTGAAGCGCAGACCCGGCCAATGCGATACAAGGCAAAGGTGCCCCGATCATAAATGTCTCATGAACCCATATAGACATGACGAAGCCACATGTGTTCCAGGCGGCGAATTGTAAGGCAAACATCCAGCGGTGGCCAAGCAAATGGAATCATGCATGTGAGAATAACCTTCCCGTTTTGATAGCGCTTGATTGGTTGTGAAAAATTTTTGCGAGCGGGTAAGCACCGGTGATTTGGTGGAAACATTTCCCATTGTTTTTTTTGAAAGTAAAGAAACATTTCTCATTGTTCTCGTCCCGGATTCTCCTCTTCTGAACTGTCAAATGGGACCGATGTGAGATGTGAGGTAACAAGTATTTTCAAAAGTTTGGTATGTGGTTGCATGAGAACTATGGTCTAGGCTTGTCAATCATGTCAGCCTGCCACTTCAATCCTAATAACAAAGATTGTTCATGGACTAGTGGCACGGAGAGGAAGGGAGCATAAAAAAAAAGGCTTCACCTCGATCATTCTTTAGAGTTTAGGTAGTTTTTGGTTCATAGATTTGTAACGTAAACAGACTACGAGGTTAAGTGATTGCGTTACACAAGTTTGATACAGTGTGGTCTGTAATCGGCTACTGCGACATCAGACATCGTCCAATTCAAAATCGATACTACTGCTTCTCTGCTGTAATCGGATCACCTTATCAGTTATCACCTCGTGGCCATTCACAGCTTCTGGTATTTATTTGCGTTTACAACGTTGAACCAGACAAAATCAGGAATATACTCCACCGTTACTAGCAGCGCTGTTTTTCATTTCCATTGCATTTGTATTACCACCGCGCAACCAAACACTGCAAGTTTAATAGCTGGCAAAAATCGGACGAGCTCATACTTGGGCTATGTTTCTTTGGGGCTGGCAAAGTATTGCTAGCCCCTTTGATCAATAATTAAGGATATTAAATAAAGTCAGTTTACAAAACTATCTTTACAGCATTGTAAAGTTTCACGAGACATATCTAATAAGGTCTTTGATCACACGATTAGAGGATGATTATTGTAGGCAAAACATGAATTAATTAGGCTCATTAGATTCGTCGCGTAAAGGTACACTCATCCCTAAAAGAGTTTTACAAATAGACTTCATTTAGTGCTTCATGTATGCAAGATTTCCTTGGGCAATTTTTTGCCATTCGGGAAAGAAACACAGCCGAAGCAAGGGAAAGCAGGAGAGACAAGGAAGCGAGACGCTTCGCCGTTCCTCGTCCACACCCACAGTTGCACCTGCCGCTCGCAAGAGAGTTAGGTAAGTTTGGTAGGAGGGATGGCATCGGATGCAACCATTCCATACTAATTTTGGCCTTAGTTTTTAAATTTCACCACTAAATTCCACTATGTAAAAGAAGATTTCCATCACATCAAAATATTGGCATATGCACGGAGTACTAAATGTAGATGAAATCAAAAACTAATTACACAGTTTTGTTGTACTTTGCGAGATGAACATTTTGAGGCTAATTAATCAATATTTGGACAATTATTCACAAATATAAACGAAATACTACAATATCGCAATGATTGCAAAATCCCAAGTTTGCACATCCTAATTTGGGATCTAAACAAGGGCTTTGATGGTGTTTGGTTGTAGAGTAGAGGAATAGATCCATTCCTAAAAGAGAATATTCTCATGAGATCCGGAACGCCGCCATCCTGCTCGTCCTGCTTCGTCACCCTCTTCTCCATCGGCTATGGCGCAAGCTCAAGCAGCTACGGCCGCCACAGCGAGCCCGTGGTGAACTGCTCTACGGCTGCAAGGTTGCCGACCTCAACGTGTGAGCTCGAGAAGTGGAGTGGTTCGGTGGCCGCGTGGCATTCCGCGCGGCGGAGGGAGCCACCCTGGGCATAGTGGGCGCGAACGATGAGCTCGGGCTCGGTGGCGGCGGTGCAGCGCGTGGTGCGTGGCATGCGGGTGCGTGTCACACCCCAAAATTTTCGAATTTTGGGATGTGAATTTTTAATATAATTAATACAATAATTTTCTCAATTTTCTAAAATTTTTCAAGCTTTATATAATTTACAGGGAATTTAGCATAGGACAATTTTGTTTTCTGAATTAAATTATACAAAGCTTGAATTAATATTGAATGCCTTGCAT
>OAMR01000617.1:278070-296025 GCA_900205405.1 Echinochloa crus-galli
ATATACGTAGTTTTAGATGATGTTATGGTTATATTCTATTATTATAATATGATAGAGTAGATTTTGGAGTATCAAGACCGTATAGTTACTATAATTTTTTATATTATATATATTATTATGGCAGTTTTAATTTAACTCTAGCTCGTGAGCTTAACTAGCCAGCTCGCGAGCTTAATGAGCCGAGCCGAGCTAGGATTTTGCTCGAATACTTAACGAGCCGAGCCAGCTCGTTTGGCTAAAAACGAGCCGAGCCGGCTCGTTTGGCTCGACATCCACCCCTACGTCCAAGTGATATATGAGGTGCTTTTGTAATTTTTTGATCTTCAAATTGCAATCGTACTCCCTGGAATTGGTCTCCATGCTGTATATCAAATCGTGTAGTTTCCATGCTGACGGTAATTTATGTTCATCATACTAATAAAATTTTTAATTTTCTTTAAACTCTCCAAAAATAGTTTATGTTGCCCAGTTCAACTTTGGATGGCTGATATGTGAGATAAAAGATTTTTTTAACCATCACCTTCGTAGACCATTCTATTATAGTACTTGCTCCGTTTATATTTATAAGATACATATAAATAATTTAAATATGAAGATTCAAATTATCAATAATTTAGCTAATAATTTTTAATTTTTATAATCGAAACCTGATACGGTTGAATTTGTAATTAAATATACTTTTTAATCATTACAAGTCTATAACCATAATAAATGTTATAATATAAGACAAATAAATAATCAAAGTATAAAATACCATGCCAAATCACGTATCACAAATTTCTCGAAAAAAATCGCGTTTTAAACAGAGGGAGTCGTGTAGATGCAAGTAGTTCTGAATAAGTCGCAAGCGCAGTGCACGACTCGCTGCCGTGTTTGAACCGTCAGGTAGAACAAGGTGGGTGCGACGGGCAGGAGCAGGAAGGAGGCAAGCCCGTTGATTCACGAACCAATCCAGCCGTGGAGGTTGGGTGGGTCACGCGCTCGGCTCGCGCTGACCGTCCTCCAGTTCGAGCTCGAAGCCAGAGCCAGTCTCACCCTTCCTTCCCCAATCCGGCCAATCCCAACCCAAATCTAGACGAAGGAAAGAAACCAGGCGAATTCGCTGCCGCGGCAGATAGAAGCTCGCAAAGAGACTCACGCGGCTTTCGGGGCGCGACTGTCCCCGCTTTCTCCTCCTCTCGACGCCGCGGCGGTAGTGGTAGACTGATAGGTTAGCGCCGTGCCCGCGTGCCGCGGCGCCGTGGGAGGCGGAGATGCACAGATCGGGGGCGGCGATGGCGTGGAACGTGTTCAAGTTCTGCACGGCGCTGCGGGGGCTGGGCTCCGTCATGATCCTCCTCGTCCTCGGCATCGTCGGCGTCACCTACTACGCGCTCGTCCTGTGCAACTACGGGCCGGCGCTGCTCGCCGCCACAGGGGCGCTCGACGCCATCGTCGCGCTCGCCGTCCTCCTTCTCTTCCACTTCCTGGTGCGCCATCGATCCCTTGCGCTGCCCTTTTCCTCTGCTTTTTGTGATTCTTGGCGTGATTCGGTGGCTTTGGCGCTCCATTTCCGGATCTTTGGGGTGAAGTGGTTGGATCTTTGACCCTTATTTCGAGATGCAACGAGTTTCTTACTTTCCCTTAGCATTTTGCGCCCGCGGTTTGCTTCAGCTCTACTGTGATCTTTTTCCCGTTGCCTCATATCCTAGAACTTATAACAGCAACAGATTTGTTTTTGGTGGTGCAGCTTGTCATGCTTCTCTGGAGCTATTTCTCTGTTGTGTTTACTGACCCTGGTGGCGTTCCACCAAATTGGAGGCCTGATGTTGACGAAGAGAGAGGCGAAACTGCACCATTGTCCACCACAGAGTTCAGTGGTCTAATGAATCCACAGCAATCTATGGCTCTCAGTGATACAGGGAGTCCAAGGGTCAGGTACTGCAGGAAATGTAACCAGCTAAAGCCACCTCGGTGCCATCACTGTTCTGTTTGTAAGTTCTTTCTCCAGAACTTTAAATTGGCTATAAATTCGGGCCTATTTGGTTCATGGCCAAACATAGCCAGGAGACAGTTTAGGTTTCTTAGGGTACTGTGGACCCATTTCTTTGCCAAACCATTCCTAAGGTATGCTGATTGGCGAACAAGGCAAAGTTTGTCCATCATGCAAACACACCCAAATGTAAACATATACTCCACTCCAAAGTGTAAGGCATTTTAGCTTTTTCACAAGTCAAACTCATCTAACAAAAAATGCATCAAAACCTATACTATCAAACTAGTATAATTAAATCCACCATAAAATGTGTCTTGATAGTGCATTTATTTGACATTGTAAATCTTAATATATTTTTCCTATAAAGTTGTCCAAAGCTAAAGAAGTTTGACTGTCTTACATTTTGGAACAGCGGGAGTGCCTCTTTCTTGTGGTATACCTATGCGTTTAATTGATTTCAGGTGGAAGATGTGTGCTTAAGATGGATCATCATTGTGTATGGGTTGTAAATTGTGTTGGGGCACTGAACTACAAGTTCTTCCTTCTCTTTCTGGTAGGCTGCCGAACACAATTTCTGCACGTGTTTGAAGTATACATTATTAGGCTTATTTATTCATGCAACAAATCTTTGAGCTATGTCCACTAGAGACCAATTTAATGTAATAATGTTCAAAAGTTTTGAATAATACCGATTTCACTTCCATAATAGAAATCATACAAAAGTGAAAGAGCTATGAGAACTTTAAAATGCACAATTTATGAATGGTTGAACTTGCGAAATCAGCTGTCCCTTGGTTTGTCGGCCAGAATGCCAGATTACTTGAAATGTGACTCCTTGTATGAAGTATAAACAGCATAATTCATATTAAGTTTTATGCTATGACCTTGCATTTTCATTTCATTTTTTTCTCAAACACACAGGAGAGCTGCATTTTCATTTCGTTTTTTTTCATTTCATTATTTGAGTATACCAGCAATCCTTTGCAAATGTGAATATAGTATTAATTTTGGAAGCTCTGATGGTCTGTGCGAACCTTTCAAAAATAAAATTGAGTAGAATTTATGAGCTTGTGTAAGGTATCTCCTCTCTGCTCCACAAATGCCAACATCAGTCTAGGTTTCTGTTGAATGTAGACTTCACCAATCACCGAGTGTCTTGGGTCAGAAATGAGTAATGTACTTCATAGTTTAATACGCTATACTTTACTAGCGCACTGCTTCTGTTCTGGTGCAACCTACTTTTGCTTTTATTATTTCCATTCAATCTGATGTGTTCATAGGGAAAAATCAGTACTACATCTGATTCACAATACTTGTTTTAGAGTTGCGAACAAGAATTAAGGAGGTGGGTATAATGGTCTTCTTACCCTTAAGTAATATCGTCTAAAGTGTGTATGCCAAGACTGGAAAAAGCAGGCCAGGATTGCCCAGAAGTTGTAGAACAACAAGCATTTTGAAGATTCTAATGTAGGCTAAAACAAAAAATATTTTGAATTGGAGGGAGTATGCCATTGGCTCGTTTAAAATACCTTAGGCTGATGTGGTGAGTTCACATGAAAGTCAAGATATTTGTTTTGCATATTATGATCTGGAAAAAAAAATGTTTGAACAAATAATTATTTAAATGGAGATCTCTTTGTTAGTAGTATCATTTTGGATCATATTAGTGGTCAAGTTATTTTGTTGTCCTTTGTACAATGCAGTTCTACACTTTTCTGGAGACGGCACTTGTTACCCTGTCTTTATTGCCCCACTTTATTGCTTTCTTCAGTGATGTTGAGATTCCAGGAACTCCTGGAGCACTTGCAACCACATTCCTGACCTTTGGTAATTACATTCTTGAAGTTCATTCTTTCCATTGAACTCTTTTTCTTGGAAAAAAAATGACACCTTGCTAAAACTTTCCCTTTTCCCTGGCAGTACTGAATCTGGCCTTTACTTTGAGTGTCCTTGGTTTTATGATCATGCATGTATCACTTGTTTCTGGTAACACGACAACAATTGAGGCAAGTACCTAAACGTTCCAATATTTTTCCCTGCTAAATGCGCTACAGGATGAATCTGATCTGTCATGCTAAAAGTGCAGGCATATGAGAAAAAAACTACTCCATTCTGGAAGTATGATCTTGGCCGGAAGAGAAATTTTGCTCAGGTCAGGCTTTTTCAGGCCTTTATTTTCACTCTAAATATCTGACGATCTAATCAACCAATTTGCCAGTTGACCAAAAAAATTGTTTCTAATACACTGTGGGCAGATCAGATAAAGTTACTCACAAAGCTATGGGATTGCCTTTTTCGTATTGCACATATGAATGAAAGAAAAAATTGTGTTGCTCTTGATACAATTTACTACTTAATTTAATACATGCTGTGTTGGTATAATTGTTTTATGACATGGAACCTATGGGTAGTTTTACTGCTTAAATCAATTCCATCTATTTCCTGTGGGAACCTTTGTTGATACAGAATTTGTTGAAATTATGTATGGGTGCCAATTGCAATGTGGCTTTACCAGTTGTACATGTAGCAGTACTTGTTGTCACCACCATCACGTTGATGCAAACAGATGATCCGAAGACCTGGAATTTGAAAAAAATACAAGACTAAGTCTGGTAGAGAAAACCAATCAGTTACAAATGGTATACCAGCCAAATTCAACACTGGCTTTTAACCGGTCAAAATTAATTACAAGTGACTGACAAGCAAGCCCATTAGGTTGTGTGTTGGACAGGAAAAGAAGTGGGGGAGTGGGAAATGAGGGGAGAAGGATATCTTATACCCTGTTTGGATATACGGAATGGGAAAAGATCAAGGTTTGGGATAGGATAAGATGGCCTCATATCCCACTGATCCATACCCAGTGGGAGGGATGGCCGGGTGCCCGGGTGGGTTACAATTGGGATAAAGGAACTGGACAACACCTGATCCTCGCCGGAGCGGCTCCGCTGCTATGTTGCAGCCCGCTCGTCCGTCACCATCTGGTCCTCTAGTTCTACCTGTTGGAAGTCTCCGGGCTGTCCACGATCTGTTGTGTATCCACAGGCTGCAACTGCCGTCATCATTTCTGCAGGGCTTGCCACTCAGGGTTTGTCATCCGCCGGCCCGCCTCTGGCACTTGAAGCCTGCAGCAGGCTCCCGTGCTGCTGTGTGCTTGGCCCTTTCGCCGTCGTCCAACCCCACGCATGCCGCAGCACCATATAGCCGGCCAATCAATCACATTTTGTTCTAATCTTTATCCTCTAGACCGTTGTTCCTGCTTTCTGTTTTCTCGTGAGGAGCTCTGGTGTCTGAGGAGCTCGAGTTCATCAGGAGTGTCTGTCAGATTCCTCCTCCAGGCACCATTGCATTTGCTTGTGAGGAGCTCGAGTTCATCAGGAGTGTCTGTCAGATTCCTCCTCCAGGCACCATTGCATTTGCTGCGCTCTTTAATTCGATCTGCAGTCTTGTTCCTTTCAACAACAACAACAAAGCCTTTAAGTCCCAATCAAGTTGGGGTAGGCTAGAGTTGAAACCCAACAGCAGCCTTGTTCCTTTCTATTTCCTTTTTTTATTCCTTCTGTTTTCATGCTTTCGGTTGAGACGGAATGAGGATGAGAGAATATTATTGGAATTTTTTTCTTTTATTTCAGCAGGGGTATTTTGGTCATTTAGTGTTTATATACCCCGTTGCTAAGCCCACAATGCAAACACTGGAAAAGGAATAAATTTTATATCCTTATCCCCAACACACCATTTTATAAAACCAGCACATCCCTTTCCCGAACCCAAGGCTCATCCAAACGTCACCTTGGAATGTAGATGTTGTATAGCTAACAAATATTTAGATCACAAGCAACCATCAACCTTATTGGCAACAAATGTTTTGTACTAAATGAACAGCACCATCAGGTCTTTACCTTCTCTGAGTAAATAAATCTCCAATAGTTTTGTACTAATACTTTCAATAGCTCAAGCTAAAGGAAATATGAACTCTTAATCAGTGGTTTTAAATTTAAGATCAAAAGTTTAAATTATAACCTTCTGTATTGGTATGGCCAGCTACAGTTGATGTTGTTATTCCTGATTATAATTCCAAAGTTTGGATTGCCAAAATTTATAACACCTTTCCATTTTCTAATCGCTGTGATTCCTTGGTACAATCAAGGCAATCTAGAGGTGTAAGATAATGCTTATAGCAAGTGGTATTGGATTTTCAATGCCAATTCACAAGAATGGAAAAGTACATGCAATTCAATATATTGTATGTGGACATGTAGATAAAAATATATAATCTAATAATCTCTTAAAGAAAGTAAAAAATTCTGTAAAAGGATTTAGGATTGACTTGTGCAATTCCTAATAATGCTACTTGGCAGATATGAAATAGTGACTTCCTGACAACAATTATTCATCTCAGGTTCGATAGCTTTAATTTTTCTCCTATCCATTTCTGATGCATCAGTACCTCTTAGTGAGGTTGTTTTCCATATTCTGTGCACTATGACTTATGTTTTGCCTCCACCATTGTATACCTATAGGACACATTGCTTTTGTTATTATGAAATGCTTTGTTCACTAACATGTTCTGTTACCAGGTTTTTGGAAACAACAAGTGGTATTGGTTCATTCCATCATACTCAGAGGAGGACTTGAGAATAATACCGGCTCTACAGGGCCTGGACTATCCTGTCAGATCAGATTTTGATGGTCAAGCGTTGTAATTAGATGAGTTCGATGTGCCCAGTTGTCCTCTGTATAACATGTTATGATGTCAGATGTCACAGCCATGCCTTCATTACCCGGACAGCGTCTCATGATGCTCTGTGTCTACTTGTACAACATCCCTTGATAACTAACATCAGTATGGCTGATCTACATACTACGATGAATGTAGAGGTATATATATACAGGGGCGTGTGTATTCATTTCTGTTGCCTAGTAATTGAAGAACTCGTGTGTCTCCTGTGTAAGTGTCTACAGGAGTGATGTGTTGTACCTTTGTTCCATGTATTATATCTGAAAAGAAGCATGGAGGTTTTTTTGTGCTAGATTTATCAAATAATGGATGTATCAGGTATTCAAGTTAAAGTAAATTCCTATTGGTGCTGTTATCGTACGTAGAAGAAAATTTGTTCACTCATAGACAATGTGTAAAAGCTCAAGGTTTTAGCCATGCTAAGCAAGAATACTTAACTCCTGTCGTGCATCTCATGTCATAAGCATTTTCAATTTTGGATGCGCATAGCATTTTATTTCCCTGCTATTGGTTTGATGAACACCACAGCATGCTCTATTCTCCGATACCCATTTTCAGTTTGTATAGCACGACAAAGTGTGGACCAAATACTTGACGAATGAACCACGCCTTCTTGGCCATCGGATTACTTGGCTAAATATTTCCCTCATCCCGTGGTGCTGGATTAACGAAGTAGGAGTGCGCATTTAGTCAAACACATCTTGTGCAGCATTCGTCACACGATTACGGAAGAGTCCCAGCTATGGCATGGTGCTGCTGCTGTCATGGCCAATGTAGCATAGGAAGAGTGCCGTGTGGTGCTCTGGCCGCCCTGCAAGTGGTTAGTGTCGCCTGGTCTGACTCTTTTCGTGACGGTGGATTGCTGATTTATGCACTTCCACTCCCCAGTTAGCTTATCTTGGGTTTTACTAAAAAAAATAAGTTAGCTTATCTTGGGCACATACCTCCACGCTGGGTAGCTATGCCACGCCGATACTTCGGTCGGCTGCCGTATCACGTATCGCGGACGTTTCCGATTCACGATACGGCATCGATACTTCATCGACACTTATTCAGTACTACTATTCTTACTCTTCCTCCCTACCTTTTTAGATCGACTTTTTTTCTTTAATTAGATGGCAGCAACCGATACTAGCAGTATGTGTGCAAGTGCTAAATGCTTCCAACACCAATCCAACTATTTAAGACTTATTTTATAGATTAAATTCTTCTATTTAAGACTTATTTTAAATATTAAATTTAAATTCTAAACGTATCGACATATCAGATTAATTTGAAAATGACGTATCATATCAGCGTATCTGTATCCGATACAGATACACGTATCTGAATCGGCGTGGCCTAGCTGGGCAGTATATCTTTTAGACCATTTCTCTTCAAATAGTGCTATAACTGAATATTATGAACCATAACAAGTAATAAGAGTTAACTAGTGAAAGGACGTCTAGCCTAGTAGTGGTAGAGAAACCTGAGTAGCACCCAGCAGACTCAAGTTCGGCTTCCTGTGGAAGCGAATAATTGTGTTTGGAATAAAAAAATATAAAAAAATAGATAGATGCTTCCCCTCCGACTTCGTAAAAAAAAATAAGAGTTAACTAATAACGACACATTTAAAGCTGAAAAAACCAACAAATCAAGGGCCAATAAAATAATCGTATAAAATAAAGGCGTGCAAAGAGACGAGAGTGCTAAATTGAACTCTAACCGATGAAGAACTGACTTGAACTAATTAATAGATCCTTGCAGCACAGGAGTGTTGGGTGGCACCGGCACACTATGTCATGGGAGTTAGAGGTGTGCGGCTAATGACGAATACAAGTAATATATATACATAATAAGTAGAAAAAGTCATTGTATCACTAAGGATGAGTACAAACCCATGAATAATGTCTGAGTTGCTGATCTACTATTTAGTTGGACCTTAGTTTGTAGAAATGTTAGCTAAGAAATAGATATTGAAGTATATATATGCACATGGATCAAAGTTTGGGCCTCAAACCTTACTGGGTCCTAGGCCACCGCTCCTATTGCCCTACCCCCAGAGACGACCGGCCAGCGAGTGATCCAAGTTGGCTGTTGATGAGGACATCACCACGTTAGACATACATGAGCCAGCCTCATGTCCAATCTATGAATCATCGTCATGTTGGACAGCGTCTTTGGTTCGGATTCAACCGACATGTCTGTATCAAAACGGCGATATCTCCCTGTTGACAGCCAAAATTGGCAGTCACCGGGACAAACCGGTCTGACCGGTTTGCCTAACCGGTCAGACCGGTTTGGGTCTGTAATTCGAGTAGGTTTAGGATTCCGAGTTTAATCCCATATTGTAACCGACTCATGAGGGGTAAGACTTCCCCGGCCTATAAATATAAAGGCCAGAAGGCCGATTGAGGTATTCCAATCGAATCAAATACAATTGTCTCTTATTTTTACCTCTCAAACCCTAGCCCTTTTCCAACCCCATATTTGCTGTTCTTTGCTCGTCTCTACGGCGTTCAAGGACGTTCTAGGTGGCCTGCCGACCCTAGAGCAACCCTAGATTAGCTCGAGCTCCGACGGGGTCCCTCCCGAGCTCGAGTTTCTAGGTCTTCACAACCTCCTGCCAAAAAGCGGTCTGACCGGTTCTAGGAACCGGTCTGACCGGTTTGCCCGAGGGAGGCCGGGTGTTGGCCGTGGTGACGGCCGTGCTGCATTTTCGAGTGTGTTGTCGCATCTTTGTGTCAACAGAGGGCAGACATATAGTCCGAACCTCTCGATTTCTATCAGCAACCGAAAGCGATTTTTGCGCAAATATAGCACAAATTTGTCACGGTCACGCTGCATCATGCTTTGAGTGAAGTATAGGTGATTAAATCGCGGTCTCAGTGAGAAGCATGAATAGTTTTGGGCGCATTCATTTGCCGACATCCTAACTCACATAACAAAGATAATAGTGTGGGGATAGGATGGATAGGTACCTTTCAACAATAGATATCGTCTCCACACTCCACTGGCATGCCCACACTCACACAGGAAGCCGTGCAACCGCCCAAGAGCGGATTGGTCCCGGACAGGAGGAGCAAAAGAACAAACGCTGGTGGTCAAATGGGACAGGCTCCGAATCAAAACCGATAAAGACACATTACACAACGGCATGAACGGGAGGACCGCTGATGTAGAAATATGGAATTGCATAAGATTTTCCCCCATTTTTTTTCCGGACTGCACAGAGATGTGTCCCGTTTTGGAGCTAGCTATAGCTGAGGTGAGGCCGATTGAGATATTCCAATCGAATCAACAACAATTTTATCTCTATTTTTGCCTCTCAAACCCTAGTCTTTTCTAACCCCATATTTGTTGTTCTTTGCTCATCTCTACGGCGTTCAAGGACGTTCTAGGTGGCCTGCCGACCCTAGAGCAACCCTAGATTGCTCGAGCTCCGACGAGGTCCCTCCCGAGCTTGGGTTTCTAGGTCTTCACGACTTCCCTACAGAAAGCGGTCAGACCGGTTCTGTAAACCGGTCAGACCGGTTTACCCGAGGGAGGCCGGGTGTTGGCTGTGGTGACGGCCTTGCTGCGTGTTCTGTGTCAACATACTTTTTGGCGAATCTGCTGGGGAACGATTAATCTGGTTGTAAAACCGATCTTACTCCAAAGATGACGGGATCGATCAGTGATCTTGACAAGAACAACATCATCACCGCGACGATGGAGGAGCTCACGGACGAGGAGCGGAAGCGGTACCTGATTGCTGAGGAACACTTCAAGGCACAATTTTTGAAGGGTTTCAAGAAGGATCGCGGTGGTTTTGTCAAGAGAGTTGATGAGTTTGTCATGCCGGCTTTCAAGTTAGCAAATGACAAAGTTGAAGAACTTCCTAAGGTAACCGGTGAATCCTCATCCTCTGATTTTATGCAACAAGTAACTCGTATGATGGATGAAAAATTAAATGCTGCACAAGCCGCTACTAGTGAGTTACTTGTTAGTATGGTTAGTAATCTTGATAAAGTTAAAGGTGTTGTAGAAACAAATCTTAACACGTCAAGCATACCAGAAAACATTATAGATCTACATTTGGGCATGCCGGCGAATTTTTATCCAGGGCAGCCACCTCATCCTAGTTCGGTCCACGAACCGGCGGTCTGACCGGTTTGGCCAGTTCAGCTGGTCAGACCGGTTCTACGGGTGTTGGTGCGACAAACGCGGTGGTTTTAGCTAATACAGTTGCTTCTGGTCCTGTTTTTATACATCCTCTTACTACTGTTGTGGGAAGCTCACCCATTGGATCTGGCACTTCTTCTAGGCCGATTCCAAACGCTTCTCAAGGTGCAACGCATAATACATCTCGTTTTATGACTAGTGCAAGCTATCAAGCCGATTTCTCTAAGTTCAAAGAGGATCTGGCTAATACAATTAAGACTAAACTTGGGATTGATTTGGGTAGCTCACGCTTATATCAAAAACCATATCCTTCTGAATTTGATTTAGTTCCTTATCCTAATGGTTGGCGTGTTCCTGAATTTGTTAAATTCAATGGTGAAGATAATCGTACTACTTGGGAACATGTTAGTCAATATATTTTGCAGTTAGGAGAAGCAAGTTTCTATGAACCATTACGCATTCGTTTATTTTCATTAACTTTGACTGGAACTGCTTTCTCCTGGTTTTCTTCGCTTGCTCCTAATTCTATTCAAACTTGGACTCAATTGGAGCGTAAATTTCATGATCACTTCTTTAGCGGAGAAAACGAAACTAAATTGACTGATTTAACATCTATTAGACAAAACCAAGAGGAATCGGTTATTGATTATTTTAGAAGATTTAAAGATACAAAAAATAGATGTTTTAATTTGTCAATTTCTGAAAAAGATTTAGCAGATTTAGCTTTTGTCGGCTTGCGATCTTATTTGAAAGAGAAATTAGAAGGTTTTGATTTTCTCTCTATTAATCACATACAAATGAAGGTCATGGGTTTAGAGCTTAAGTTAAAAAATTCAAGAGAATCTGCTAAACCTCATCGGTCCAATGTGCATATTGTTGATAATGATTCTGATAGTTCGGATGATAAGGATAATGAAGTTTATGCTGCTGAGTTTGTTTGGCCATCAAAAGCTAAGCCTTGTTCTTGTCCTTCGTTGAAGCCGGTTCAGAAAAATCGGCGAGAAGAGATTAAATTTACTTTTGATGTTGCCAAGTGTGATCGTGTTTTTGATGAATTGCTTAAGAATGGTTTCATTAAACTTTATCATGCGATTCCACCAGCCGATCAATTGAAAAATCACGCATATTGTAAGTGGCATAATTCTTTTTCACATGCGACTAATGATTGCAATATTTTTCGACGACAGGTACAATCGGCTATTAATAAAGGTCGATTAGTACTAGCTGAGATGCAAGTTGATAAGACTCCTTTCCCTGTTCATACTCTGAATTTGAATACCAAGGTGCTGATTCGGCCAGAACAAGCCAACGGAGCTAAGGGTAAGAATGTGGTGATTGGAGATCCAAGGCCGGAAAAAGTTAATATTCAATCTCCGATCAGAAAAGTGATGCTTGGAAAGACTTTGGATGGAAAAGAGTCTCTGAAGATTACCATTAACACATCAAGGCCCGGGGGGCAAGAGAGTTCCTCAGAAGAGAATCGGTCCGCTAATCAGGCGAAACCGGTCAGACCGGTTTACCCCTGGACCGACCTAGGACTTTCAAGCCCAAGCGTCCGGAAGTCGGTACTTGGAAGGTGAATGAACCTAAAGTGCAAGGTACAGTTCTAAAGCAGGGACCTACTTTCATTCAGCTCCTGAACAAGTACACAAAGGCCGCTCAAGTTGATCGGCCAGTAAAAAAGAGACCAAGATCACCAATGCGTGGAGATGGTTATTCATAGAGCAATAGGCGCCGTGGTGATGTTGTTACTGTTTATGCGCCACAGAAGATGTATGCTACTATGCCATGGGCACCTCCCGCATCAAATTCTCAATATACGACATGGGAACAAGGAGTGTGGATGCAATGTTTCCCTATGCCACAACCACCTCAAGATTACATGAACAATGGTCCCAGAATTCCAGTACATGACTGATTGGGCCCATACCGATCAGGTCCAGCACCAGCACCAAAAGCGGTCAGACCGGTTTCGGTCTGATCAGAAAATTCAAGTTCCTCCTAAACAAGAATACCGTGTCAAGGAGAAGAAGGAGGATTTGCAGCCCATGGTTGATCCAAAAAGAACCAAGGACAATGGTTTTGTGACACTTGGTGAAGTTCCGGTGGCTATGCAAGACTTGAATAAAAAGCCGATAGTTATTGGAGATTCGGCTCCTGTTGTAATCAAAAGGCTGATCATGACTAATGATCACGAGGCTAGCAGTAGCAAGGCTGTGAAGAAAGTGTTTCAACTAAGGTGGTGTCCTTCTGGTTTAACTCATACACAGAATAGAAAATTACAGCACTTGCGAAACAAAGAAAAAAAGGGAACATGAGGCTGAGAAGCTGAGGGATGAACAGTTCAACAGATACAGACCTATGATTCCTCAGACCAAGACGTGACAAGTTAAATCAGTTGTGCAGTCAGCAGCAGAACCGGTCAGATCAGTTTCCGAATCCGGTCAGACCGGTCTAGGTCAATCTGCTGTAGAAGCGGTTAGACCGGTTTCTGGAACTGGTCAGACCGGTTTGGAGACAAAGGCAGGGGCTGAAATCACTTCAACCACCAATGAGAATACAACCCCTCCAATTCCTCCAGTAGTTGAAGATGAAGAATTAGTTGATTTTGAGCCTTCTCCAGAGCGTGACAACATGGAGGTCAATGCTGTCTATTTGTCTTCAGATTACTTCGTGGTACCAGAGGAGGAAATTTCTCATCTTCAACTCGGGCCTCGAGATGCAGTATTTCATAAGCCTAAAGAATCAGAAAACCATCACAAGGCTTTATACATAAGAGGGCACATCAACGGGAAGCCAGTTTCGTGTATGTTGGTTGATGGTGGAGCAATTGTGAACCTTATGCCGTATGCCCTCTACAAGAAAATTGGTGGTAAAGACGAAGATCTCATCAAGACGAACATGATGGTCAGTGGAGTCGGCGGAGGTGATCCCATTGGCGCCAAAGGTGTGGCTTCTATGGAGTTGACCATCGGAAGCAAGACTATTGCTACGACTTTCTTCGTCTCGGAGGTGTAAGGTAACGTTAGTTTAATTCTTGGACGTGATTGGATTCATGCAAATCAATGCGTACCGTCTACCTTGCATCAACGTCTCATTCAGTGGATCGGCGATGAAGTTGAAGTTGTAAACGGTGACACTTCTTCCTTTGTTGCGATAGCCGATTCCGATTCTATTAGTGCAAATGAAAACATCAAGTGTTTGTCGGGCATGGATTTGACCGACTACGAGCTTATCAGTTGCACCAAGGATGGCTTTGTTCCTGCTACATTAAAGCCGATGGAGAATCGGTTGAACTACTTGCTGTAATTAATGGAGCAAACAAACCAGCCAGGCAAAACCGGTCAGACCGCTTCCAGGAACCGGTCAGATCGGTTTGAATCTGAACAGTGCCAGTCGAAGCAAACCGGTCAGACCGCTTCTGGAAACCGGTCAGACCGGTTCAAGGCGAAGCAGTGGCTTCAAGACCGAATTGATCATCATCGGTCGAATACAAGTGGTATGTTTGAAGCTGTTGAAGATCTGGGTGACATAGAGATAAATTGGGTCAGGGTTTTACATCAGCCGACCCCTTAGAAAAAATAGATATTGGTGATGGTACTATTGCTAGGCCAACTTTTGTAAACAAAAATTTATCGACTGAATATAAAGCCGAATTAATAAAATTGTTGAAAGAATATGTTGATTGTTTTGCTTGGGAATATCGTGAGATGCCTGGTTTGAGTCGTGACTTAGTTGAGCATCGTTTACCAATAAAAGCCGGTTTTAGACCTTTTAAGCAATCGGCTAGACGTTTTAATCCCGCTATCTATGACCGAATAAAAGAAGAAGTTAATCGTTTGTTAGATGCTGGTTTTATTCGGACCTGGTCGTTATGCGGAGTGGATTTCTAATATTGTTCCCGTTGAAAAGAAAGATTCGGGAAAACTTAGAGTTTGTATTGATTTTAGAGATCTTAATAAAGCTACTCTGAAAGATTCGTATCCTATGCCTATAGCCGATGTTTGATTAACGAAGCATCTGGACATCGTATTGTTAGTTTTCTTGACGGTAACACTGGATATAATTAAATATTTATGGCCGAAGAGGATATGCACAAAACGGCCTTTCAATGTCCGGGATTTATTGGTCTATTTGAATGGGTGGTTATGACTTTTGGATTGAAGAATGCCGGCGCAACTTATCAAAGGGCTATGAATTTAATCTTTCATGATTTACTTGGTGTGATTGTGGAAGTGTATATTAACGATATTGTAGTTAAATCGGATGGATTGGATCATCATTTAGCCGAATTAAGACTTGCTCTTGAAAGGATACGACGGTATGGTTTGAAGATGAATCCACTCAAATGTGCTTTTGGTGTTTCGGCTGGGAAGTTTCTTGGGTTCGTTATTCATGAAAATGGCATAGAGGTTGATCCCAAAAGAATTGAAGCTATGAAGAAAGTCGAAGCTCCTACTTGAAAGCATGATTTACAGAAATTTCTAGGCAAGGTAAATTTCTTGAGGAGGTTTATAATTAACTTGTCTGGAAAGGTTGATGCTTTCACTCCTTTACTTCGGTTAAAGAATGAAGCCGGTTTCACTTTGGGGGCAAAACAGCAAGAAGCTTTTGAGAAGATCAAAGAATATTTATCCTCACCGCCGGTGCTTAGGGCACCTAAGAGAGGGGTTCCATTCAGACTTTATGTGGCGGCTGAAGAAAGAGTTATTGGAGCTGTTTTGACTCAAGAAATCGATGCTAAGGAGTATGTAATTGCCTATATAAGCCGACGGCTCATTGATGCGGAAACAAGGTATACTTTCATTGAAAAATTATGTTTGTCATTGTATAATGCTTGTACTCAATTGAGGCATTATTTATTGTCTAGTACTTGCATCGTGTTATGTCAAACCGATGTGATTAAACATATGCTACAAAAACCGATTGCTAGCGGAAGGATCGGTAAATGGGCTTATGCTTTAGTTGAGTATGATTTGGCTTGTGAACCTCTAAAATCTATGAAAGGCCAAATTGTAGCTGATTTTATAGTTGAACATCGGATTAATGATACTTGTGATTTCGACGTCGGTTATGTTGCTTGTACACCATGGAAATTATACTTCGATGGATCGGTTTGCAATGATGGACAATGAATCGGTGCTGTTCTTATATCACCAAGTGGTGCTGTTTTTGAGTTCTCAAACCGATTGGAGGAAAAGCGAACAAATAATCAAGTTGAATATGAGGCTCTTCTAATTGGCTTGGAATTTTTGCAAGATATGGGAATAAAACATGTTGAGGCTTTTGGTGATTCACTCCTGGTGGTAGAGCAAGTATCTAAGGTATGCCAATGTTATAATGGTTCACTAAATGCATATCTTGATAGATGCCTTGATATCATTGCTTCTTTTGATGAATTTACTACCAAACATATTCCAAGAGAGGAAAATGGCAAGGCTAATACTCTGGCTCAGAAAGCATCTAGTTATGTGGTTGCAAAGAAGTATTTCTATGTCCAAAAACCGATGCAATCAAAAGCCAAGGTTTAGGTTCTGGACGAACCGGTCCAACCGGTTTCTCAAACCGGTCTGACCGCCAGAACCGGTCTGACCGCCAGAACCGGTCTGACCGCCAGAACCGGTCTGACCGGTTTGGAAACCGGTCTGACCGCTTCATCTCCTAACAGCGGCAAAAACGTCTTGGATGGTGCTAATCGTACCAAGATCGAAGATCAGGACTAGAGGATGCCCGTTATTGCTTATTTGAAGGATCCTGGTCGTGGTGCAGAAAGAAATATTCGGCGAATATCATTTAAATATATTTTGCTTAACGACGAGCTATATCGTCGAACAACCGAAGATTTGCTCTTAAAGTGTTTGAATTCGGATCAGGCCAGACTTGCCATGGGAGAGGTTCATGAAGGCATTTGTGGTACACATCAATCGGCTCCCAAGATGAAGTGGTTACTTAGACTATTCGGTTTTTATTAGCCTTCTATGATGGCGGATTGTTTCAAATATTATAAAGGGTGTGAAGAATGTCAGAAGTTTGGAGATTTGCAATTAATTCTTGCTGCATTGATGCATCCTACTATCAAGCCATGGCCGTTCCGAGGTTGGGGGTTGGATTTTATTGGACAAATTAATCCTCCATCGTCCAAAGGACATCGTTTCGTGTTGATTGCTACGGATTATTTTACTAAGTGGACCAAAGAAATTCCTTTGAAGAATATGACACATAGAGAGGTAATTGAGTTTATTACACAAAATATTATTCATAAATTCGGTATCCCTCAAACTTTAACAACGGATCAAGGTACTTCATTTATGTCTGAAGAGGTACGTGAGTTTGCCGAATCCTATAGAATTAAGTTGCTCAATTCATCTCCATATTACGCTCAGGCTAATGGTCAAGCCGAGTCAAGTAATAAAATTTTGATCAAATTAATCAAGAAAAAGACAGAAGATAATCCTAAGAGATGGCATGAAGTTTTATCAGAAGCATTATGGGCTCATCGTATATCTAGACATGGTGCTACTAAAGTTACTCCTTTTGAGCTTGTGTATGGTCAAGAGGCCGTTTTACCCGTTGAGGTAAATCTGGACGCTTATAGATTGGCTAAACAAAATGACTCTTGATGCCGTTGATTATCACAATTTAATAATAGACAACATTGACGAAGTGACCGACAAGCGATTGAAGGTTTTGAAGGAGATTGAAAGGGACAAACTTAGGGTTGCTAAAGCTTACAATAAGAAGGTGCGAGGGAAATATTTTCAGATTGGTGAGCTTGTTTGGAAGACGATTGTTGGCACTTCTTACGATCCAATATCAGAATTGGGGAATCCCGGTACTGGATGCAAGAAGTGTTCAGTGGTTTTCCTTATGGCTAGTAAAATATGTGAATATTCTGCAAGCGCACAGAATCACCACTGTAGCACTTCACCTGGGAGTATCCCGAGGTATCGTAATTTATATTTCCGCAGGGAAGCTTTGGCAAGACTACTAGTGAACAGATATTCGAGACTATCAGAACTGATCTGAAGTATGTATGTGGAGCTTGGAGGCAAATATATGGTAGCAAGGATTAGCAATAATTCAATTCAGAAATTGCAAAACT
>OAMR01000617.1:318987-329423 GCA_900205405.1 Echinochloa crus-galli
GAGCTCACAGAGTCGACTCTGTCTCTTATACACATCTAGATGTGTATAAGAGACAGCATCTGCACCATCCAGAGCAAAGGCGGCAGGATCAAGGGTTCGGCCGAACCCTGCAGTTCTGTCGAACCGACCCTGGTGCCCGAAACGCCAGGGGGTACCCCCTGGTCCCTTGGCGGTTACTCCAGCCCCAACCGTCCTATGGAGCTATAAATAGGACCCTGCACTCTCACTTGTAACACACACTCAAAGCTAAGGAGCTTCCACTTCATTTCTAGTAGAGTAGGTTAGTTTAGTTGGGAGTTAGAGTCGAGTCGAGCTGTGCCTCGGAGGTTCCGGAGTCGTCTTCAGAAGCTCTGGTATTAGCTCTTGTATCTTTTACCTTTTGTTTTGTATGACATTCAAGTTATCAATATAGAACCTACTATAATCTAAACACGATATAGAAGCAACTAGCAAGTAGAGGCAACTATATAAAGCACGAGTAGAATAAAGTAGATACTATATTGATAACTCGAATGTCATACAAAATAAAGGTAAAAGATACAAGAGCTAATACCAGAGCTTCTGAAGACGACTCCGGAACCTCCGAGGCACAGCTCGACTCGACTCTAACTCCCAACTAAACTAACCTACTCTACTAGAAATGAAGTGGAAGCTCCTTGGCTTTGAGTGTGTGTCCAATGAGCAGCCTTGGCCTTCCTTTTATAGCACTTCCAAGGCCGGTTTGGCAGGTAGGGTACCGGCCAAGGCAGCTGGAGGCGGTTTCCGGCCGTTTCGGCCAGGGGGGCCTGTTCGGCCGAAGCCCCCTGTTCGGCCGAACGGAGGATCCACCGCCTTGGCCTCCTACGGCCAAGATGCACCCCCGGAGTCGGTTTGGGACTTGGGGGCGGTTCGGCCGAACCGCCTGTTCGGCCGAACGGGCCCAGTGGCCCAAGCCCTCTCCCCTGCGCCGCCTTTGCTCTGTGGATCTCCTGGGCCGGCCTTCTGTTGCTTGGATCTTGTTCTGTGGGCCCAAAAGTGATGTGGCGGTGCTCCGGGATGACTTGGCATGGCCCGTGATGAGTTGGCGATCGTCCACGTGTCACTTGATGTCGTCGTTGAGTTGTCGCTGACGTGGACGGCTCCCGCCGGCCTGTACGGCTAAGGGGGATAACTGGCCAAACATGTCGTTCGGCCGTTTCTGTCATTTTCGACCCCAATAGCACGTATTTGTAAACATTGTACCTGCAAACACGACACTCACCAAAACTTGTGGAACTTTATTAGAAATAAACCTAAGTGCAAGGAATGTTGCATAGTCTCTCATTTATTCCCGGTATTGGTGGTCGAATTTGGGTTGTAATGACCGCCAACAATGATCTTGCCTATTGGGACAAAAAGCAACAAATACGGTAAATGGTCACCAAGTTGGAAAGGACCATATAGAGTTGTCAAAGTTATTTTTGGGAATTCTTATATGCTGGAGACATTACAAGGAGATCATTTGCCTAGAGCTATCAATGGAAGATACTTGAAGAAATTCTATCCAAGTGTTTGGCAAGACCCGTGAAGATCAATGGCCGATAGATTTTGATATCACCCTTAGCATAAATTTTGGCTTCTGAGTTGTAATTACTTGTATCTTGCTTTTTAGTTCTCAATTCACTAAAAATGCAGGGGGCATGTGTTGACAGCCAAAATTAGCAGTCACCGGGACAAATCTGGGTCTGTAATTCGAGTAGGTTTAGGATTCCGAGTTTAAACCCATATTGTAACCGACTCATGAGGGGTAAGACTTCCCCGGCCTATAAATATAAAGGCTAGAAGGCCGATTGAGATATTCCAATCGAATCAACATCAATTTTATCTCTATTTTTGCCTCTCAAACCCTAGTCTTTTCCAATCCCATATTTGCTGTTCTTTGCTCATCTCTATGGCGTTCAAGGATGTTCTAGGTGGCCTGCCGACCCTAGAGCATCCCTAGATTGCTCGAGCTCCGACGGGGTCCCTCTCGAGCTTGGGTTTCTAGGTCTTCACGACTTCCCGACAGAAAGCGGTCAGACTGGTTCTGTAAACCGGTCAGACCGGTTTACCCAAGGGAGGCCGGGTGTTGGCTGTGGTGACAGCCTTGCTGCGTGTTCTTGCGAGATCTCAAGTTTGTTGGCGCGCTTCTGTGTCAACACTCCCTCATACGACGTCCAATCAAAGCGTTTTTGGATGCGTTGAAACTGTGACGATGAGACACTTCTTTTGGTTCTGGTCCTAGCTCTAGAAGCTTCATGGATCATTTTGTGTGACCTCAACAAGGTATTGTGTCACCTGTTTTGGGTCTTTTCAGGCTTTTTTGTATCGTGTTGCGCCTTCGACCCAAGTTGTGGATGCTCCCCTGGTGCGCCCCCAACACTAGCTCGCCCCTAAGCTAATAAACTTAGTAGCCGCCGTTGTTTAGACTCGGGTTTTGCTTAGATTATTCCTTCGAGAATAGTTTCACCTTCATTATTTTATAGAACCCTAACTTTTGAGCTTAATCATTCATCTGTAGTTGGTCACTTCCTATTGAGAGCTGCGTTCTTTTGAGTTCTTGCTTGTGTTTTTTGTTTCGCAGACAGGGATTAGCCTTCTTGGCTAGGTCAACCGGATTGTCACACGGTTGATAACCAGAGGAGTCTTCATGGTGCTACGATTGCAGGGTTTGAGTTTGCTGACTTGAAGCCGGATCGGTGTGTTGCGCTCTGCCCAAAACGAGTTACCCTTCACCTAACGGAAGATTGGGCCATCCTAGTTCCCATCAGCTGTGATGGCTCCTGCAGGCGACACAAGGGTTCCCATCATCGTGGCACTGCTAGGGTCCTACATCCCCTTCTCAACCCCTTGGCCGCTACTCGAGTGGACGACTGCACCCGTAATGAGGGCGGTAGTGGGGCGATTCAGCGAGCTGGCAAGGGCACTCCATGTGGGTGGCGCCTCTGTCTTCGCCAGCGAGGTAGCAGCAGCTCTGGGTTTTGGGGGCCAAATCTGCGTTCCTTAGTGGTGGATCCTACGTCTGTAGATCTGCTCCAAGGCTATGTCAGAGGCTCGAGCAGTCCGTCGTGGGCCTTGGGTGACCTAACACTACTACAGAACATAGCTTTAGTAACACTAACTTGTGTTAGTATAGCTCAATAAATATGTTATAAAGTCCTGGAGTAACACATATTGTTAGCGTTCCTAAGTCCAATGTTACTACTGTCTGATCTATTGTAACATAAGACACGTGTTCCTTCATATAAAAAAAGTGTTACAATGGTTCTCTTTGTAACCCACTTTTTTTTGCTCTCATAACACTTTTCCATTATGGTAGTAACACTTTGTGAGAAGATAGTTTGAAATTTAGGAACATATAGTCTGTAACACAAGTTTTATCTACTGTAACACATTCAAAATTTCAAAAAATATTATATAATTGCATATGGCTGTAATGCTAATATGAAATTTTCCAAAGTACCATGATACATTGCACAATGACACAAAATCACAAATTTCAAAATAAAAAAGAAGTTCCACCAGTCCTAGAAGGAATCAAACATAGTATTTATTCACATCATTTGATAGTATGTATATATACATAAGGATATGATTCTAGAAAGCATATGTACATATATAGAATTGAATACTACAACTCTGTGCTGCTGGAATATTATAGAAACATAGTATTCTTGAAATCCATTGCTTCTTAATCCATCCTTGTGTGCATGCAAATATATGAGTTCAACCATCGATAATTTCAACCTGCATAGAGAAAGCTAGTTGAAACATTGCATATTCAGAAAGCTAGCTGCAGCATATACATATTGAAGGACCAGAAATTGGTACTCCTTTGGCATGTGCATGATTAATTGTGTTGTAGTTGGTCATTGGATGGTTGATACACACTTTGTAGAATTGGAATCTTATCTCATGAAAATATGCAAAGGATGTCATGCTTTGGTACCTTTCTGTCCTAATAAAAGTGCAATTGGTCATGCACATGCACATGCTCCAGGATTCACACATATCACAAACTGCAGCTATCAATATGAAAGTATACAAAGACAAAAAGCAAATCTAACTTAACCTCATACTTTCTAATTGTCGCAAATTCTTCTACTTATGCCTAACTTGTCATTCCCCCTTTGTCTATTTTTCTGAAAAAACAAGTTAATGATGAATAATAAGGTAATTTCAGAAATGATAAAATCATTCACCATAATTTCAAAAAGGAAAGGATGAGACACCAAAGAACACTTTATTGAACTGAAATAAGATATTTTGCACCGTTAAGTGGTATCTAAATTAAAGTTAGTTTAATCATTGAGTATTGTGCCAAATCTATTCTAAGTTTCCATTGAGAAGGTCAAATTTCAAACTTATCTGTATGGATCTTTGATGGAAAATAAGTAATGATACTAAATAAATGATACAACATAATTGTCTATACTTGTTGGTATATATTTGAAGGAAAATTGTAACTACATTAATCTTATACAAAGACGAGTGACAATCTCAAATATTTTAGCAATTTTCTCATGATTCAGATCAAAGGCGAATGTAGTGCACAATTACCGAGACTAGAAACTAGGTAATTGAGCTAGATGAGTTGGGGATTAACTCCTCTCACGTGGCACGAAACTCTCTCTTCTCTATCTTGTGCAACATCAGTAAATTTAATGTTATGAAAATCTCCATGAAACCCCGACTAAGAGTGGCCTAAATAAGTTAAAAATTGATCACCCAATTTAATGAAACATGGTGTGGATCCAATTCAGATCCAAAAGTGTAATGACGGTTGGCGCAATGGATGAGCATCGTGGCCATGCCTTCGGTTGGTGAAAACATACATGCGGCTATGGGCGGCGGTCGCGAAGGATTGCAGATCTTGTACTCCGCCAGTTGGATGTGTAGCTCCGCCCTTAGGTTCGAGCCGACACTGTCGTGGTGATGCCATCGGCTGCGACTTGTTTTGGTGCGTGTCAATGGTGCTGTGGTTGTAACATCCCTAAAAATTACCATAGGGTTTGATGAATGCAAAAATTTGAAATTTAAAATTTTTTGGTGAATTGTTGTGCATGCAAACAAACATATAAGATTGTTCTCTAATTGCCCCCTTTGCTCTTAGGCAAATTTAAATTTAATTAGAAATAATTTGAAGTGCTAAGGACCAAACAGTGGTGATTTGGTTTTATTGGATTTTTGGTTGTGTTTGAATTCGAATTCTAGATTTGAATTCTAACAAAAAGCTAACCAAAACTAATTCAAACCCTACTCACTTCCTTGGGCCGAATCTGTCTCGTGAAGTCTGGAAACCGCCCCTTAACTCTTTCGCCGAGCCAGCCAACAAACCCAGCCCAGCCGGCCTTGCGGCCCAGCTTTGGCCCAGCCGCTCAGCGCATCCCCTCCGTGTTTCTCGCTTCTCTCGCTGACTGGTGGACCCCACCTGTCATCCTTTTCCTTCCAACTGCTCCCTCTCTCTCTTTCTCAACGCCAGCGCCCCTCTGCTTTTCCCTCTGGCGCCGCCGAGCCAATCCTGGCGCGGGAGTTGTGCGGCCCGTTGCGATTGCGATGCGTGGCCCTTGGCGCGGACGCCCACATCCCTCGCCGTCCGTGCCCCCGAACCCTAGCAGCTGCCGCCCTATAAAACCTCCGCAGCGACCGGTCTCCCTGTTCAAGCCGCCGCACCGCGTTGGGGTTTCTTCGCCAGCAAGAAGAAGGAAGAGAGGGAGGAGGAGGGAACCAGGAGAGGAGGGGAGAAGGAGAAGCCGCAAGGAAGTGGTGGAGGTGGAGCCAGCCGCTCCGCCGCCGCGCCATTGCCAAGTCGAGAACGCCGCCGCCCGTGGAGCCGACGAGCAGGAGCCGTACCGGAGCCGTTCGCGGGTGCACGGCGATCGCTGGCGTACCGCGAGTCTTCCCCAATCTGCTATGTTCATCTTCGAGCCCCTAGGCGAGCTGCCGCCGTCGACCTCCCCTTTTCTTCCTCTGTTCCGGTTGAGCGCCGCCGCTCTTGAGCTCGCCGTGGCCTAGCCGTCTCTGGGACCCGACCTTCGTGTCGTGACCATGCTCGTCTTGTGCAGGACCCCGTCACACCGCTTACCTTGTTTGCAAACCGCCGACGACCTTCCTCGCAGCCGAGGCTGCCGCGGCCCGGAACGCTGGCCACCGCACGCACACCGAGGCTATGCCGTGGGCGACCACGTTCCCGCGCACGCGCTCCTAGCCGCGTTCCAGCAGTCACTGGTGATCGCGCGCGCAAAGCCAGCCCTTCTTCCCGGTCGTGCGCCGCTGTGCCATTGCACAGCGCGGACGCCCACATCCCTCGCCGTCTGTGCCCCCGAACCCTAGCAGCAGCCGCCCTATAAAACCCCCGCAGCGACCGATCTCCCTGTTCAAGCCGCCGCACCCCGTTGTATTCTCAAATGAGAAATTATAGCGCTCAGTATGTTCATTGTCGATCATCTGGGGAAAGGGTCATCATTTCCTCTGAAACGTGCAACAACATTAACAAAGAAATAAACTACCTAAAAGAATCAGTTTTGAGATGAAAGAAGAAATCAGGCTCTACCTATCAATCGGACAAAAACACTTGTACAAACTATGAGAGATCAGAATTCTGGCTTGGTTCTCCGCAGAGAAGTATTAGAGCACAGTATGTTCACTGCCAACCATCTGGGGAAAGGGTCATCATATCCACTAAGTGCAACGCAATTACAACAAAGAAACAAAACTAAAAAAACTCTTGGAGAGGGAAATGGAAAATAAGCACTGCATTAAGTTCACTATCAGACAGACAAAAAAAGTACACTGATGTACAAACTCTGAAGGATCAGAATCCTGGCTTGGTTCTCCAAAGAGAAGCTATACAGCACAGTATGTTCACTGTCGATCATCTGGGGAAAGGATCATCATATCCTCCATAATATTAAACAGCATAGGCAAAAACATAATTCAGATAACATGTCCAAAAATACGTTGTCCAGAGAATAATTTGGAGGTAGTCCATGTAGCCATAAGGTTGTAGTGGCTGATGTCATGGATTCTATACCCCAATTCTCCTTCTCTCAAAATCGTATTCACATATTGACATGTAAAGCTCACTAAACTCGAAACTAAACTTGGAATAAGAGATGCAAGACTAGCGGACATTATTAGTATAAGCCACCACCAGATAATGACCCACAACTAGTCACCATCTACAGAGAAGGCAGTGCAGCTAATTGATATAGCATCTGCTCATACACAGTGGCCATGAGATCCACCGGTAATCAGTTTCTACGATGCGCAACAGCAAACTACATACCATTACAAGGATGGATTCGATAAAACCAAAGGACTAAACATCGTAATATACGACTAAGCATCGTAACATAGGAATGAATCCACGTGCTGTGATAGGTTTTGCAGCGCTCAAAACAAACGCGGGTATCAAGCGCACGCATCAAGAAGAGAGGCGAGGAAACTTACACTTGGAGTTCCTAAGAGTCCTGAGGACGGTCTTGTAGCCGAGCGTATACTTGCCGCTCTTCATAACAAGCTGCAGCTTGTTGTTGATGTTGTCCGTGGACTTCTTCTGCGCAAACACACCATACGACGAAGAATTAGAGCCAAGAACAGCAAACGGAAAGCACAAAAACGCGATCCAAGCGGAATGTAGCAAGATCTCGTTCTTCCGATATGCGTCGGGGAGAGAGATGGGAGAGCGGGACGTTACCGTCTTCTTTGCGGCCACCATGGTTGCGCCCCGAGGAGGAGTGACGGCGTCGAAGCCTGCTAGGGTTTGCGCGGCGGCGGCGGCGGCGGCTCCTACTCGGGGATGACTGCGAGGTGGAAGGGTGGGAGCGCTAGGGTTTGGTTGTTATATAGACTTGGGGAACCAAGGGTTCGCCCGTTGTGGGCTTTCTAGGATGGGCTTACATCATTTGTGGAGCTCTTTGGGCCCAGCTGCAGAATTAGGTTCAGGCAGCTCTCATTTTTTTTTCGTCAAAAAAAATAAAGCTCTCATGTTTGGGAGCCTCGTAAGAGTTTACACTTGTAAATGGATTCCAAATGTAATTCGTTGTACACAAGAAAACCTCAGTAATTTCTTTCACTTGTAAACTAGCTGTTTGGGTAGCAGCATCGAGGAGACGCTTTTACAAGTCATATTGACAGAGAAAGAGACAAGCATAAGCATCTTGCGAAGGCAAATAAGACTACTCCCGGTGCGAGTTTTATAAGAATTTTATGCACATTAAATAATATGACATATCAGTGACTGTAATTATAGTTTTTTATAACTACAGTCACCGAATTTCCTCTCTTTTTATAATTATCATGCCATGTCACTGTAATTACCGATGTTTCACATTATAATTATGCGGTTCATAGAAATATGGAGTGACCTCACTGGTAATTAGCAATGTGAGCGCACCAGTAATTATGCGGCAATTGTAACAACCCTGAAAAATCCTATAGGAAATTGTTGAATGCAAAAACATGAATTTCAAAATTTTTGGTGAATTGTTGTGCATGTAAATAAACCTATAGGATTGTTCTCTATTTGCCCCCTTTGCTCTTAGGCAAATCTAAATTAATTAAAAATAATTTGAAGTGTTAAAGACCAAGTAGGAGTGATTTGGAGTTCTTTTAGTTTTATCGGATTTTTTGTTGTGTTTGAATTACTAAAACTAACTCAAACTAATTTCAAACCTGCCTAACCATCTTGGGCCGAATCTACCAACCAAAGTCCGGAAAACCTCCCCGAGCTTCTTTTTCCGAGCAGCGACCCAAACCAGCCCAGTCGGCCTTTCGGCCCAACATCCGGCCCAGCATCGCCCCCGCGCTCTCCCTTCCTCCCTGCCGCTGACCGGTGGGCCCCTACACCCCCACTGTTCTTCTTCTCCCCCACGCCTCCTTCTCTCTGCCCGGCAAAAAGCAGTGCCGCTGGCCAATCCCAGCGCTAGCGTTGTGCGGCCCGTCGCGATTGCGACGCGTGGCCCTTGGCGCGGACGCCCACATCCCTCGCCGTCTGTGCCCCCGAACCCTAGCAGCAGCCGCCCTATAAAACCCCCGCAGCGACCGATCTCCCTGTTCAAGCCGCCGCACCCCGTTGGGGTTTCTTCGCCAGCAAGAAGAAGGAAGAGAGGGAGGAGGAGGGAACCAGGAGAGGAGGGGAGAAGGAGAAGCCGCAAGGAAGTGGTGGAGGTGGAGCCAGCCGCTCCGCCGCCGCGCCATTGCCAAGTCGAGAACGCCGCCGCCCGTGGAGCCGACGAGCAGGAGCCGTACCGGAGCCGTTCGCGGGTGCACGGCGATCGCTGGCGTACCGCGAGTCTTCCCCAATCTGCTATGTTCATCTTCGAGCCCCTAGGCGAGCTGCCGCCGTCGACCTCCCCTTTTCTTCCTCTGTTCCGGTTGAGCGCCGCCGCTCTTGAGCTCGCCGTGGCCTAGCCGTCTCTGGGACCCGACCTTCGTGTCGTGACCATGCTCGTCTTGTGCAGGACCCCGTCACACCGCTTACCTTGTTTGCAAACCGCCGACGACCTTCCTCGCAGCCGAGGCTGCCGCGGCCCGGAACGCTGGCCACCGCACGCACACCGAGGCTATGCCGTGGGCGACCACGTTCCCGCGCACGCGCTCCTAGCCGCGTTCCAGCAGTCACTGGTGATCGCGCGCGCAAAGCCAGCCCTTCTTCCCGGTCGTGCGCCGCTGTGCCATTGCACAGCGCTGCCTGCCGTCCGGCGCTGTGTCACTGCCGCCGCGGACCTGGGTTGCCAGGACCCTGCGGGTGGTTGTGCGTGAGCAAGCCGAACCCAAGCCTGCACTTCCCGAGCCTTGCCGTGGCCTTGTGCCGCTTTGCCGACGCGTTGCCGCCGCGCGCATGTGTGCAGGGGCGCCAAGCCGCAGCGAAGACCACACCAAGCCGGCCACACCCTAGCCGTATAGAAGATCCCGTGTCGGCCGCACCTGATCCCGTGAACCCGGCTCACCGTGAACCCTTCTCTCGGCTCACCGTGGACCGCGACCACCGAGCTGAGCCTATCATCCTCGCGGTCGTGGGTCGAAGGCCCAAGCCTGTTGTACCGACCTGTTTCTTTCAGCCCAACTTCAGCCCGGCTATCTCTTTTCCTTTTCTTTTACTTTTCTTTTCTGCGCTGACGCATGGGACCCACCTGTCATTTGCTGGTGTCGCTGACGCATGGGACTGTTGTTACTTCTTACGATCCAATATCAGAATTGAGAATCCTGGTACTGGGGTGAGGAGTGTTTCAGTGGTTTTCCTTATGGCTAGTAAAATATGTGAATATTCTGCAAGCACACAGAATCACCGCTGTAGCACTTCACCTGGGAGTATCCCGAGGTATCGTAATTTATATGGTGACAAAGTAGGGTAGCATAATTTCTTAAATAATACCTTAGACATGATGTTGATGCTGGCCCCCAGATCGCAGAGTGCATCATCAATGCGACGATTC
>OAMR01000617.1:351859-365422 GCA_900205405.1 Echinochloa crus-galli
TATATAAAGCTTAGAAAATTTTAGAAAATTGAGAAAATTATTGTATTAATTATGTGAAAATTCACATCCCAAAATTTCGGAAATTTTGGGGTGTGACAAGTTAGATGAAACATCTGTCCTAAACTATAATTCTATTATTTTAACATAAACTAATCATAACTAGGAATAACTTCATGTACTCAGAAGATCTAAAATACATACAGCATTGTTTTGTTAATGAATTGGTCAGCAGCAGCCTTTACCATCTGTTGATGTTCTTCAGACAATTCTTCTAGAGTTACGTCCATGATATCTCTCAACTCAGGCATCTTGAAAACTTGTGTGTGTCCCACCGAGCGTGCCAAAAAGTGAGATGTTGACGCAAAATATGCAGTTCGCGCCAAGCACACAGCAAGCCGAATTAGCTAGCTTCAACACGTGGCCCGCGCGTACGAATCCGAAAGCGTGCCAGTCAGTTTGCCTGAAAACTAACAAAGGGACAAAAATGTTTAGATCAAAACCTGGAACGTGCCGGGTGAGACCAGACAGTTCCATATTTGCGGCAATTGGGCCAATCTCGAGAGACATATAGCTACGGACAAGCTATCTGTCGTTACTCAGAATATCATTCGGCAATCAGTAGAAGCATGTAAGAATCGCACTGCCGAACGCACAAAATCAGCATGACGTAAGATCAGTCCTCAAATAAGCAAAAAGTAAAAGTACATCCTTGACGATTAACGAGGACAGACATGATATGAAAAATACATAAAGGGTGAAGCATGATCATAAATCCCAGTAAACAAGAACGCATAGGCCGAAAGCAGCACCCGTCAAGCATGATAACAAACAAGTTAATCCACCGCATGATACGGACTTGTTTGAGACCACACCACTAATCAGATTAGATCAATCCACCGCATGATACAATCTAACCATGAAAAGCTAAAAGCATTCAGTGTTTTAATACGTATCCACTAACACGTTCACTCATGATAGCACTGCCCGAATACGGCTGTTTAGCCGAATCGGGATCAAATAAATAAAGGGGTGAGACGCGATCGCAAATTTACATTGAAACAAGAATGCATAGGCCGAAAGCAGCACCCGAGCATTCATTGTTTAAATGCAAACCACGAACACGTTCACTTCGTGAGAGCACTGCCGAAATGCGGCTGTTTAGCCGAATCGGGATCAAATAAATAAAGGATGAGACGCGATCGCAAATTTACATTGAAACAAGAACGCATAGGAGAATCTGAAGGTGGCCCAGTCCCGACAGAAAAGTTATGCCGATGTCAGACGGAGTGATACCCGGTTCTGTCAAGATCTACACGATGCCGACAAGCTTGAACCCGCGACACGTAGCAACCTAGATCGGTTTCGGATTCGGCTATGAGGGGATAAGTCGTCGCACCGTAAAGCAGAGCCGATTCTAGCCGATCTAGTCCCTGATTTTTAGGCTTCAGACCGAATTGATTTTGCAATACATCGGTCATTTTTTGCACCATGAGGTCAATACTGGTGTCTTGATTCCCTGGTCTCCCAGCAAGCATGCCTGCAGTACCAACGTACCCAGGATTCGGGAGGGCGTCGATAGCATTGTAATCCATAAACTCTGAATATCCGTTTCCATATAAATCCCTCTGCAGTCTGTTGTTCAAGGGAGATATCTTGTAAGCAGAAGCAGGCGGATTCCCTGTGGTGCCGAATGCCATATCACCGTATGTGCGAGTTTTCGGCAGTGCAAGCTGAGGATCTTGCCGAATCGGTTGTCCATTTATATCTTTGGCACCAGAACCTCCAGTTTCATCAGCATTTCCTTTACCATGTGGCCTCTGAGCTTGTGCTTGATCATTGAAGTATGTCGGGCCGCCCAATTGCCCATGTATCTGCTCGAAGGGTTTATCCACATGCTGACCAAAAATGCTTATCATTATATGCCGAAAGCTGTTCAAGAACGCAGCATTGTGATTGGTCATTGTCTCTCCCAAAGCTTTGTATAACAAGCCCGAGAATCTCTCCCTCTCTTCTTCTTCAGTAAAATCAGACTGCCCGGGAAGGAGAACTCTTGGCAGATCGGACTTGAGAAACGGTGCACCACTCCTGTTCTTGGCGAAAGACAGTAAACATTTGTTAATGAATTGGTCAGCAGCAGCCTTTACCATCTGTTGATGTTCTTCAGACAATTCTTCTAGAGTTACGTCCATGATATCTCTCAACTCAGGCATCTTGAAAACTTGTGTGTGTCCCACCGGGCGTGCCAAAAAGTGTGTTGACGCAAAATATGCAGTTCGCGCCAAGCACACAGCAAGCCGAATTAGCTAGCTTCAACACGTGGCCCGTGCGTATGAATCCGAAAGCGTGCCAGTCAGTTTGCCTGAAAACTAACAAAGGGACAAAAACGTTTAGATCAAAACCTGGAACGTGCCGGGTGAGACCAGACAGTTCCATATTTGCGGCATTGAAGCCAATCTCAAGAGACATATAGCTACAGACAAGCTATCTGTCGTTACTCAGAATATCATTCGGCAATCGGTAGAAGCATGTAAGAATCACACTGCCGAACGCACAACATCAGCATGACGTAAGATCGGACTTTAAATAAACAAAGAGAGCAAAGTATATCCATGACCGATTAACGAGGACAGACGTGTTATGAGAATAAATAAAGGGTGAGGCATGATCATAAATCCGCAGTAAACAAGAATGCATAGGCCGAAAGCAGCACCCGTCAAGCATGATAACAAACAAGTTAATCCACCGCATGATACGACTTGTTTGAGACCATGCCACTAATCAGATTAGATTAATCCACCGCATGATACAATCTAATCGTGAAAGGCTAAAAGCATTCAGTGTTTAATGCGTACCCACGATCATGTTCACTCGTGAGAGTACTGCCGAATCCGGCTGTTCAGCCGAATCAGGGTTCGTGGCAAATGAATAGAGGGTGAGACGCTATCGCGAATTTACATTGAAACAAGAATGCATAGGCCGAAAGCAGCACCCGTCAAGCATGATAACAAACAAGTTAATCCACCGCATGATACGACTTGTTTGAGACCACACCACTAATCAGATTAGATCAATCCACCGCATGATACAATCTAATCGTGAAAGGCTAAAAGCATTCATTGTTTAAATGCAAACCCACGAACACGTTCACTCGTGAGAGCACTGCCGAATGCGGCTGTTTAGCCGAATCGGGGTCCGTGGCGAAGGAGAAAACTTGATCGATAAAGATAAATCTATTAGATCGAATCGAACTCTAATCCACCGGATGATTAACTCTAAGACGATCCGGCAAATCAGATTTGAGAAACGGTGCACCATTCCTGTTCTTGGTGAAGGACAGTAAACATTTGCTAATGAATTGGTCAGCAGCAGCCTTTACCATCTGTTGATGTTCTTCAGACAATTCTTCTAGAGTGACGTCCATGATATGTCTCAACTCAGGCATCTTGAAAACTTGTGTTGTCCCACCTGGTGTGCCAAAAAGTGTGTTGACGCAAAATCTGCAATTTCACGCCAAGCACACAGCAAGCCGAATTAGCTGGCTTCACACGTGGCCCTGGCCGTACGAATCCGAAAGCGTGCCAGTCAGTTTGCCTGAAAACTAACAAAGGGACAAAAACGTTTAGATCAAAACCTGGAACATGCCGGGTGAGACCAGACAGTTCCATATTTGCGGCAGTGAAGCCAATCTCGAGAGACATATAGCTACGGACAAGCTATCTATCGTTACTCAGAATATCATTCGGCAATCGGTAGAAGCATGTAAGAATCACACTGCCGAACGCACAACATCAGCATGACGTAAGATCGGTCCTTAAATAAGCAAAAGAAGTAAAGTACATCCTTGACCGATTAACGAGGACAGACATGATATGAAAATAAAAGGGTGAAACATGATCATAAATTCGCAATAAACAAGAAATGCATAGGCCGAAAGCAGCACCCGTCAAGCATGATAACAAACAAGTTAATCCACCGCATGATACGACTTGTTTGAGACCACACCACTAATCAGATTAGATCAATCCACCGCATGATACAATCTAACCATGAAAAGCTAAAAGCATTCAATGTTTAAATACGAACCCACAACACAGTCGCGAATTTACATTGAAACAAGAATGCATAGGCCGAAAGCAGCACCCGTCAAGCATGATAACAAACAAGTTAATCCACCGCATGATACGACTTGTTTGAGACCACACCACTAATCAGATTAGATCAATCCACCGCATGATACAATCTAACCATGAAAAGCTAAAAGCATTCAATGTTTAAATACGAACCCACAACACAGTCGCGAATTTACATTGAAACAAGAATGCATAGGCCGAAAGCAGCACCCGTCAAGCATGATAACAAACAAGTTAATCCACCGCATGATACGACTTGTTTGAGACCACACCACTAATCAGATTAGATCAATCCACCGCATGATACAATCTAACCATGAAAAGCTAAAAGCATTCAATGTTTAAATACGAACCCACAACACAGTCGCAAATTTACATTGAAACAAGAATGCATAGGCCGAAAGCAGCACCCGTCAAGCATGATAACAAACAAGTTAATCCACCGCATGATACGACTTGTTTGAGACCACACCACTAATCAGATTAGATCAATCCACCGCATGATACAATCTAACCATGAAAAGCTAAAAGCATTCAATGTTTAATTACGAACCCACAACACAGTCACGAATTTACATTGAAACAAGAATGCATAGGCCGAAAGCAGCACCCGTCAAGCATGATAACGAACAAGTTAATCCACCGCATGATACGACTTGTTTGAGACCACACCACTAATCAGATTAGATCAATCCACCGCAGGTTCTTTGCCCCACACTATTTCTGCTGCAGCCACGCCTTGGCCAGTTCGCCCGAAGGCTCTGGTTCGCCCGAACCAGGCCTGGTGGCCAGGGCACTGCCATGTGAGTGCAGCCCCCTCCTTTGCTTTGATTCCATGCCAAAATGTGTGGCCACAATTCCCAGGGACATTTTTAGTGGATTTTAGTGGTAGGTAAGATGAAAATGTGACATGACCAAAGTGAATTTTAGTGGAGTCACCCTCATGCTGCCATGTTTGTGATAATTGGTGGGAGTGCAGCCATTTTTAGTGGGGTAGACATGTTTGGTGCTGGTTGGTGGTGATGGTAAATAAATGAAGATGTTCTAGAAGGAATGAGAATGATAGGAATTACCAATTACATCCACCCTAGGTAAAATTTCAGCATATGACCATTTATTTAAACCAAGCTTGCAAATTTTTCTACTCTCTCTCAAATTAATTACTCAAGTGGTTCATTTATTTTGGAAAGGGAAACATGCATATGCAATTGAAAATTTAAAATTGGAAGGGAAATATGGGATACATACCGGTTTTCCTCGCGGCGAGAGCTCAGCTTTTAAGTCCGCGAGCGGGACTTCTCCTGTCTTCAGTTGCTTGTGTCATCGTCCGGTCCCAGAGTGGATGGCTCGGATGATGCAACCTTCTTCCGCCATATTTTCTTGTTCTTCTTCTTCAGTGTTGGTGGCGGTGGGATCGGCGCTTCTGGAGAATTCCAGAGGGCTTGTTCTTCCTCGTATTTCTTTACGAGGAATTCCATTTCTTCTGCACTTGTTGGTTTTGTTGGCTCGTTCCACTTGAGCTGCTCACCACCGAGTATTTCCAACTTTCCATTAATGAGGGCCTTAAGGAAACACTCAGCGATCCTCTGCTCCGGTGTGAGTGGCTCTGCCTTCTTCTCTTCCCGCGGTTGAAACTTGAAGTATGTCAGCCTTCCATCGATTCGGAACGAGATTTCTCTCGCGTCCATATCGATCCTAGCCCGGGCGGTGTTCAAGAACGGATGGCCCAACACAAGGGGAAACGAGTGCTCGTTCCCCGTGTCGAGGACAACGAAGTCCACAGGGACATACCGTCCCCAGATTCGTACTGGTACATTCTCGATCAACCCCTCGGGGTAGCGGATGGTTGAGTCCGCAAGCTGTACCTGGGCAGTAGTAGGTGACAAAGTAGGGTAGCGTAATTTCTAAAATAGTACCTTAGACATGATGTTGACGCTTGCCCCTAGATCACAGAGTGCAGCATCAATGCGACGATTCCAGATCATGCACTGAATGATGGGCACTCCGGGATCTTCCTTCCTGTCCGGAGAGGTCTTGATGATCGCTCTTTTTACAAGATTCGCTCAGGGACTTACTGAAAATCTTGAGGCCAAAAAGACGAAAGGCTCGGCGCGACGACGAGATGAAGAATGGGCACCGGTGGATGATATGGTGGAAGAAGACTACCTTAGGGATTCCCATTCAAGGGGCCTCCCTGTAAAGGAGTCGATGGTGGTGTGTCTTTTCTGGAGGAGGGATGGTTTGTTTATATAGGGAGAAAACCTCTCACCACCACGTCCATTAGCAATATGGGACTAAAACATGGTTTAGTCCCTTTCAATGCTTCCAAGATACTACAATTAAATGAATCCCAGTTGTAATTTGGCCCAATAAAATGATGGGATGGATTTGGGCTAAAATTGGGTCAACTTTGGGCCAGGGATGGTCTACTAAGATTTTGGGTGGTTTTAATTTTCGGAATAATTAATTTCCTGGTTATATAATAATTCCATATAAGTCTAGAATTCATATTTAAACCAGGAAAAATACTCCAAAAATTCCAAAAATCCTAGGAAAAATCCTAGAGATAGATTTGGACATGGAAGTACGGAAATCTTCAGGAATTTAAATTCTTATTTGAACCACCCACAAGCAAAAACTCAATGCAACCGGCATGAATGCAAGACACTCAATATTAAACTTATATTATTTTAATTTAGAAAAAGAATTTTCCTATACAAAATTCCCTGTAATTTATATAAAGCTTGGAAAATTTTAGAAAATTGAGAAAATTATTGTATTAATTATATTAAAAATTCACATCCCAAAATTCGAAAATTTTGGGGTGTGACAAACTACCCCCCTTAAACTGAATCTCGTCCCGAGATTCGCAGAGAGTAGGGATCAAAGAGGAGGACAGGACAACAAGATTTTGGAAGGGAGATAAGAAAATGTGTCACCTGATGTAGCTGGTTCCATCTTCAGTCTTCTTGGTTGATGAAGTTGCGAAGTCTCTACTTCAAATCTTCTTTAGCTTCATTTCTTCATTACGACGATCGCCTTCTGTCTTCCTTCTTGATGTTCTTCACTTGATTTGTGTGAATAGACAGAAAGAATAACAAGGAGATACGAGGAAAATAGAGAGAACCCAACTAGACAATCATTACAAAGAAGCAAATCAATCAGAGGCATAATAACAAGCATTACAAGCACACTCAACCAAAGTTAGCCACACAAGAATTTAAATGAAGCTAGACGTTGTTAGTAAGGGTTTTGGGAATCCTCCTATGTAGGGACAAATCTTCAACTGTCTTGACAAGAGTATCCTTTTAGCGTGACCAGCTCTTGGTTGAGATGACGGTCGGCTTGACGTAGTCTCCAGTTGCTTAGGTTTGACTTACGGCGGCAAACTTGTAGCTTCATTCTTCAAGACGTCCTGGACATGCACTGGGGCAATACAGACCTTCTAAGTGAGAGAGCAGAACATGCACTTTGCGATCGCAGGCCAGGGAAAGAAGATTCCAAAGTGACAATACTGGATTACAAGGAAGGGGAAATGAGGCAAAAGGAGTATATCGAAAATAATATCAAGGTAGGGTGAGTAAACAAGGATACTCATTTTGTTTGGTTCCACTTCAGCTGCTCACCACCGAGTATTTCTAGCTCTCCATTAATGAGAGCCTTAAGGAAACACTCAAAAGTGGAGAGTAGAGATATATCAAGACAAGGTGGAGGTAAATAATCCGAAGTCAAGGGTGAAAAGCAAATTATTAAGAAGAGCATAAAACATTCAAGGATCTAGGGAGCAAAAGATAAGTCATCAAGGAGGGAAATGCTTAAGGATAGCATTTTTTTATGAATCAAATTATCAAGGATAGAGAAAGGAAGGGTTATATGGAAAAATGAACTTTAATGGATGGCCAGTACTATCTAGGCTGCGGCCCTACAGTCAGCATAGCTCTGATACCAATCTGTCACACCCGGATTTACACAGAAACCCGAATGATGCCATATGTGTGCCCAGGAAGTCCACAGAACACATACAGCTTACAAATATGGAAATCAGAGTACATATGCTCAAATAAAATAGTTTATATCAGAGTTTAGCACATACACAGCGGAAGACTACTTATTAACATGACAGGTAGAGCCTCAAGTCCATAGGGACACTGACTGGTTGACCTCAGCTTAGAAGTATGGAAATCCTCAGGAAACCCAGTAGCTGTCTCATTCACTCCATCTGTTACCCATCCGGGATTTTGTTGAATAGCAGCAAGTATAATGGCAAGTGTAAGTAACATAGTTACTTAGCAAGTATAACACGGTGTATGAAGGCTAAAAAGAAAGGCTTGACACGGCTGTACTGCATTAGCACTTTTAGTTGATTCATTTTAGCATAAACCAAAGTTACTACAATGGGTAGATATTTGCTAGGCGCAGCTACTGTCACCTTTGCTTAACTGTTAATATTGACTTAATGGGTTCACTTCAATGATAATGGTAAAACCTGCTTTTTAGCAACATGGATCAGGGAATTAGGGCGTATGTTGTGTGCTTGGCCCCTAGTGTCTCTCCATAAGGACTGGTTCTGAAAGCGGCAACCCAGGAGCCTGTCGCCACCGCTAGAACTATTAATGGCTCTGGTCTTGGCAAGTAACTTGTACGGCTCTAAATTAACAGTAGTTACCGAAGGGGCCGACGGCGTTATGAGAAGCAGGGTGAGAGTATGGTTTTTGATCCACCGAGGACGGATGATCCGTCGGCTATGGTCCCCGTGAGGCACAGTCCCGTGTTGGGAGCTCATGTGTTGAGCTCCACACGTTGCGCACTTTATTTTCCTGTTATGCATGTGTTGCCGTGCATTGGATGCCATTGACCCCCTCATGTCGCTACATGAGCGTAAGTCGATCTCGGTGCCTTGGGTCATGCTGCCTAGGTTGTACCATAACGGCTACTGTTGGTTTAGGGTGTCTTGTGAAAATCCTCGTAGCGTCCCTATGCAGTCACACCTCGGTAGTGTTGACGGTGGTTGGGTTTAAAGTTCATTTGAACTTTTACGCGACTGGTGGGTAAAGGGCGAAACCTCTACAGAGTGTACAATCTATCATGATAGCCTTGAGGGTCACGAGCGGCCTGGATCCTTTTGGATTAGAAGTTGATGTTATCTGTTCCTGTTTAATGTTACTTCTACTTGATTAATTGGGTTACAACTGGGATTATTATTATTGTAGTAACTTTGGATTATGATGGAATCGAAGTATGCGTCGTGGGTTCCAGAGTTGGCCGATGCGCCTGGGAGGCAGTGTACTCGGCTGATTTGCCTAGAAGTATGCCCTCATCTGCGGCCTCCATTTTGTGGAGATTGGCTCTAGCATCCGGCGACGATTGGTGTCACACCCGAATTTACACAGAAACCCGAATGCTGTTATATGTGTGCCCAGGAAGTCTATAGAACACATACAGCTAACAAATATGATAAACAGAGTACATATGCTCGAATAAAATAGTTTCACATCAGAGTTTACCTAAATAAGACACAACAGAAGTCTATTTATTCACTCTCAACTAGCTGAGCCGCAGTCCACGGGGACTCTGACTGGTTAACCACAGCTTAGTAGTAAGGCAGATATTCAGGAAATTCAGTAGCAGCAATCTCATTCATTCCATCTGTTAGCTGTCTGGGATTTTGTTGAATAATGGTAAGCATAAGTAAATCTCTTACTTAGCAAGTATAACACGATGTATGAAAGCTTAAAAGTAAGGATAGACACGGTTGAACTGCATTAGCAACTTTTAGTTGTTTCATTTTAAAGGTGACAGTAGCTGCGCCTAGCAAATATCTACCCATATGCATAAACCCAAGTGATCAAGGTACATGATAAACAGAGCTAGGTACAACCTTAATAGGAAACAAATTTAGACACATGCGTATGCAGTAAAAATTGTAAAGGATGTGTTTAGGTAGCAAGGATTGTCCGTGCTATACTTGCCTTTATCCAACAGAGATACCACTACTTAGAGTCTTCGCTATTGCTCTTTTAATCTTCAGATCACTCGAACTATGTTCCTTCTTGAAATCTCTTGACGACGTTTCTCTACTCGCAGCAATCACGGAGCACAACAAACAGCTAAACAAGCAAACAAATAATAAACAACTAAAGACAATACACCAATCAAGAGACAAGGCTTTTAAAAAAGAACGCGCGAAATGTTAGGGCTTGGTTCTAAGGTCACTAGAGCGCAAGAAACGCTGAAAATAGAGCTATGGTTGAAAAGATACAACTATCGGAGGATTTGAATTATAAAAGAAAACAACTATATGCTGAATTTAGTTCTAGACATCCGATTAACGTGATTCCAGTTGGGTTAGCTTCATAATTTTATAATCTAGTCTCTGAAAAGTTTTCGTGATTTTTAGATATTCTGACAAAGAGATACATGCATTTCATTGGAGTGTTCAGAATCTGTCTTGAGGTCCTGATACAGCTGAATTGTTCATTTAATATCTCGAGTTACAGAATTCCTATTGAGGTGATTCAAGTTGGGTTAGTTTCATAATTGAATTTGATAATCTATCTTCTGGAAAGATATCACAATTTTAGGAGCTACTGTCTAGAAACGACACATGATTTAGTGCACCTATCAGAATCTGTTTGAGGGTGAAAAAAATCTGTGCAGGAACCTAATTAAATATTTTCGACTTAGTTATAACCATATTCTGACCTGACGCCTTCAATGAAAGTTGTAGGAAATGTTCGGTAGATATCCAAAATGTATTTATTTGCTAGATTTGGTTAAGTGGATCAAAAGATATGGTCAAAACAGTGAGCAGCTCAGGAATCTAGTCGAATTTTCAGAAAACGTTGGAAACTATGGACTAACGGCACTTGAAGCTAGCGGGGACTTTTATACGAAATAAAATTAAACGAATATGGTAGAAAATTACAAGATTCGCTGAGGGACTTACTGAAAATCTTGAGGCCAAAAACGACGGAAGGCTCGGTGCGACGACGAGATGAAGATATGGTGGAAGAAGACTACCTTAGGGATTCCCATTCAAGGGGCCTCCCTGTAAAGGAGTCGATGGTCGTGTGTCTTTTTTGGAGGAGGGATGATTTGTTTATGTAGGGAGAAAACCTCTCACCTCCACGTCCATTAGCAATATGGGACTAAAACATGGTTTAGTCCCTTTCAATGCTAATAGGCTTTTAGAAACACTAATGGGCTTTGGAATTTGGCCCAACAAAGTGATGGGATGGATTTGGACTAAAATTGGGTCAACTTTGGGGCCAAGGCTGGTCCACTAAGAATTATGATGATTTTTATTCTCGAAATATTTAATTTCCTGGTTATAAGATAATTCCAGATGAGTCCAGAATTCATGTTTAAACCATGAAAAATACTCCGAAAATTCTGATGTACCCTAAGGTTGTACCTAGTATCCTAGAGATAGATTTGGACATGAGGAACCCAAATATTGCATTTGGACCTCACGAAAAGGATTTTAGCTTAATCTAAAAATTGGAATAAGCTCTAGGAAAATGAGAATAAATTCTAGAAAAATCTAGAAAAATTCCCATTAGGCTTCTAAACGCATTTTTGAAAACTCTACACACATAAAACCACTAAATGCAACCGGCATGATGCTGGAATTGAAATTGTTACCTTGTTGAGGCCTCTCAAAAGGGAGGTTTGGGCGCGGATTCCAGCCTTGGTTGCCGTAGTTGTTCGGTCGGTACCCGTTGTTGTTGGAGTTGTTGACGTAGTGGGCATCTTCTCGTGTTTCGAGGCAGTCATTCCTCGAATGGCCAGTGTTGCCACAGACTTCGCAGGTCATGCGAGCGTACATAGCTTGCACCGTTTCTTGAGCAGGGGCCTCCAGTTTCTTCATCAGGAGGTCCATCTTGGCGGCGAGCATGTCCAGAGCTTCAACTTGATGAACTCCTCGGGTCTTCTGTTGAGTCCGGGTGAACTCCTCGGGTCCTTGGTTGAGTCCGGTCATCAGACAAACGTTGGTTCTCGACCATCTTCTCTATGAGGGCCTTCGCACGACTCTCCTCAAGAGAGAAGAACGAGCCTCCAGCAGCCGCATCCAGATACTCACGGGCAGAGGTTCTCAGCCCGTGATAGAAAGTTTGAATTATGAACCAACTCTGCATACCATGGTGAGGACAAGCGGAAATATAGTCCTGGAGGCGATCCCATGCCTCCGGGACTGTTTCATCTTTTAACTGCTGAAAACTAGCAATTTTGTTCCGGAGGGCGTTGGTTTTCCCAACCGCAAAGAATTTTAGCAAGAAAGCGCTAGTGCATTTATCCCAGGTGTCTATAGTTTCGCGGTTAGCATAAAACCATTGTTTTGCCTTGCCTAGTAATGAGAATGGAAATAAACGAAGGTGAATGGCATCGATACTTACTCCGCGGATGGTGAAGGTGTTGCAGATCTCTAGGAAATGCATCGATGGGCATTGGCATCTTCGTGTGGCTTGCCGCAGAACGGGCTAGCCTGAACCATGTTGATGAGGGCTTGCTTTAGCTCGAAGTTTCCATCTCCGACTGGCGGAGCTGGTCCGACACGCACGTTCTTGCTTGATAGAGCGGAGAACTCACGGATTGTCTTGGTTGCCATCCTCGATGTAGCCTGGTCAACAACGGGAAGGACTGGGTTCGTCGGAAGGAGTTGCTTCTGAGGAGATACAACACAGGGTCGCACTTTCCCCACATGTGACTCCGGATTTTCTTGGAAGTTTGACGGTAGTTGAAAACCAGTCATGCACTGCTCTGTTCCACAAGGACCAACGAACAGAGCAAGGATAAACCTGTTTGAGTAGCTCAAGATAAGAATTCAAAAGTAGTCTAGCCAAATGCTTCCCCGGCAACGGCGCCAGAAATGCTTGTTGGCACTTCTTACGATCCAATATCAGAATTGAGAATCCTGGTACTGGGGTAAGGAGTGTTTCAGCGGTTTTCCTTATGGCTAGGAAAATATGTGAATATTCTGCAAGCGCACAGAATCACCGCTGTAGCACTTCACCTGGGAGTATCCCGAGGTATCATAATTTATATTTCCGCGGGGAAGCTTTGGCAAGAATACTAGTGAACAGATATTCGAGACTATTAGAGAAGGGTACTGTTGGCACTTCTTACGATCCAATATCAGAATTGGAGAATCCCGGTACTAAATGCAAGGAGTGTTCAGTGGTTTTCCTTATGGCTCAGTAAAATATAGAAATATTCTGCAAGCGCACAGAATCACCGCTGTAGCACTTCACCTGGGAGTATCCCGAGGTATCGTAATTTATATTTCCGCAGGGAAGCTTTGGCAAGACTACTAGTGAACAAATATTCAAGACTATCAGAGAGGGGTACACGACTAGACACACTCCAAGTTTGTGTGGCCATCAATTCCCAAGGACATTTTTAGTGGATTTTAGTGGTAGGTGAGATGGAAATG
>OAMR01000617.1:395568-406300 GCA_900205405.1 Echinochloa crus-galli
GGCTCACATGGCTAAGGGGGGTAACCGGCCGAAACGCGTCGTTCGCCCGAATTGGTCATTTCTGACCCCTATAGCCTGTGTTTCTCCATTTTATACCTGCACAGAGGACAATCACCAAAACTCGTGGAAATAGTCAGTAGTAAGCCTATAGCTTATGGTGTGTGTCTCTGTTATGTTCATTTTATACTTGGTTGGAGGTCAGAAATCGGTCCGTAACGACTGCCAACAAGCTCCCCGGACTTAGATCTTTGCTCGTCCCGAGTAAAGAAATTAAAACAGGAGCAAGACCAAAGTAAGGGTTCTTTCATACCATGAATACTTGCATATTGAATATATCAAACTTTCTCTCATACCTGTGGATTTGTAGTGGCTATGCCCTGGATCTTGGGCGGTTGACAACCGGAACGATTCTTACAAACAAAATCCTCCTGCTCAACCTGCATTCGGGGTTTTCTTGTTTTTCACAAATAAATGACTCTTGTCCCTTCATCCCTGACACTCAGCTCTCTGGAGCTTCTCCCCTCACACTCACTTTCTTTTGTGTTTTTCTATGTCTCTCAAGTGATGACTGTTGGCACTTCTTACGATCCAATATCAGAATTGGAGAATCCGATACTGGATGCAAGGAGTGTTCAGTGGTTTTTTCCTTACGGCTTAGTAAAATATAGAAATATTCTGCAAGCGCACAGAATTACCGCTGTAGCACTTCACCTGGGAGTATCCCGGGGTATCGTAATTTATATTTCCGCAGGGAAGCTTTGGCAAGACTACTAGTGAACAGATATAGAGAGCTTCCTAGCGAAAAATTTCTGAGTGAATGAGTGCGTGAGGAAGCAAGGAGCTTGCACCAGCATTTATAGGCCGAGGGGGGCAGCCGTGGCCGTTCGGCCGAACGGCCTGGCTCGGTCGAATTGGCCAAAGTGGCCTGGCCACTCCCATGTGAGTGCAGCACTCACATGGCTGTGCTCCCACTCCAAAATTGTGTGGCCAAAATTTTTCCAAGGACATGTGAGTGATTTGTGTTAGGTAAGATGCAAATTTGACATGACCCAAAGTGGATTTTAGTGGAGTCACCCCATGCTGCCATGTTTTGTGATTATTGGTGTGAGTGCAGCCATTTTTGTGGGGTAGACATGTTTGTTGCTGGTTGGTGGTGGTGGTAAATAATTGGAGATGTTCTAGAAGGAGTGAAAATGATAAAAGTTACCAATTACAATCATCCTAGGTAAAATTTCAGCATATGTCCAATTATTTTAACCAAGCTTGCAAAAAGTTTTTTTTTTACTCTCTCTCAAATTTTTATTCAAGTGGTTCATTTATTTTGGAAAGGGAAACATGCAAATGCAATTGAAAATTTAAAATTTGGAAGGGAAATATGAGATACATACCGGTTATCCTCGCGGCGAGCGCTCAGCTTTTAAGTCCGCGAGCGGGACTTCTCCTGTCTTCAGTTGTTCTTGTCATCGTCCGGTCCCGGAGTGGATGACTCGGATGATGCAACTTTATTCCGCCACATTTTCTTGTTCTTCTTTGTCAGTGTCGGTGGCGGTGGGATCGGTGTCTCAGGGGAATTCCAGAGGGCTTGTTCTTCCTCGTATTTGTTCATGAGACGGTCCATTTCTTCTGCACTTACTTGTTCTGTCGGTCCGTCCCACTCGAACTGCTCTCCACCGAGTATTTCCAGCTCTCCATTGATGAGAGCCTTAAGAAAACACTCGGCGCTCCTTTGCTCCGGTGTGAGTGGCTCTACCTTCTTCTCTTCCCGTGGTTGGAACTTGAAGTACGTCAACCTTCCGTCGATACGAAACGAGATTTCTCTCGCGTCCATGTCGATCCTAGCCCGGGAGGTGTTCAAGAATGGCCGGCCCAGCACAAAGGGACACGAGCAATCGTTCCCCGTGTCAAGGACAATGAAGTCCACAGGGACATATCGTCCCCAAATTCGGACCCGTACATTCTCGATCACCCCCTCGGGGTAGCAGATGGTTGAGTCCGCAAGCTGTACCTGAGCAGTAGTAGGCGATAGAGTAGGGTAGCGTAACTTTCTAAACAATACCTTGGACATGATGTTGACGCTGGCCCCTAGATCACAGAGTGCATCATCAATGCGACGATTCCAGATCGTGCACTGAATGATGGGCACTCTGGGATCTTCCTTCCTATCCGGAGAGGTCTTGACGATTGCCTTCTTTGCAGCTCTTGGCAGGTAGGTCCATTTTGGTGTCAGCACTTGGATGCGTGTGACCTTCCCTGCGTGGTTAGTGCGGAGCACACTACGAGGCACCTTACTATGCCTGGTAGTGATAGAATTCACTGTTTCGATGGTAGGCTCGGGTTGCCCCGGAATCTTCCCCGATTCAGTGACAGGAACAGCAGCAGCTAACTGAGCGACTTGAGTTTCTATCATTTTATTAAAGCTCAGTTGATTTTTCATGGCAGAAGCGAATGATTCCATCCTAGAGTCTATGTTTTCCAGAGTTTTATCATTAGCAGAAAGCTTCTTGTAATATTTTCAGTTATTTTCATCTGGTAAACACAAGATCTCTAAGAAATGGCTGATTATTGAAATTGCTGGAATTGAAATTGTTACCTTGTTGAGGCCTCTCGAAAGGGAGGTTTGGGCGCGGATTCTAGCCTTGGTTGTCGTAGTTGTTCGGTCAGTACCCGTTGTTGTTGGAGTTGTTGATGTAGTGGGCATCTTCTCGCGTCTCGGGGCAGTCGTTCCCCGAGTGGCCGTGTTGCCACAGACTTCGCAGGTCATGCGAGCGTCCATGGCTTGCACCGTTTCTTGAGCAGAGGCCTCCAGCTTCTTCATCAGGAGGTCCATCTTGGCAGCGAGCATGTCCAGAGCTTCAACTTGGTGAACTCCTCGGGTATTTGGTTGAGTCCGGTCGTCGGACCAACCTTGGTGGGTTATGTATGTTGTTCGTGCGTGGTGCATGACAGCACGACTCTCCTCAAGAGAGAAGAACGAGCCTCCAGCAGCAGCATCTAGGTACTCACGGGGAGAGTTTCTCAGCCCATGATAGAAAGTTTGAATTATGAACCAACTCTGCATACCATGGTGAGGACAAGCAGAAATATAGACCTGGAGGCGATCCCATGCCTCCGGGACTGTTTCATCTTTTAACTGCTAGAAACTAGCTATTTTGTTCCGGAGGGCATTGGTTTTCCCAACCAGAAAGAACTTTAGCAAGAAAGCGCTAGTGCATTTATCCCAAGTGTCTATGGCTTCGCGGTTAGCATAAAACCATTGTTTCGCCTTGCCTAATAGTGAGAATGGAAATAAACGAAGGCGAATGGCATCGATACTTACTCCACGGATTGTGAAGGTGTTGCAGATCTCCAGGAAATGCTGGAGATGGGCATTGGCATCTTCATGTGGCTTGCAGCAGAACGGGCTAGCCTGAACCATGTTGATAAGGGCTGGCTTGAGCTCGAAGTTGCCATCTCCAACTAGTGGAGCTGGTCCGACACGTACGTTCTCGCTCAATGGAGCCGAGAACTCACGGATCGTCTTGCTGGCCATCCTCGATGATAACAAGTCTAGGAACCACTCGTACACAGATCAATAACTACTCACTCCGCTAGCAGAAGCAAGCACCCTCGTTACTACTCTTAGTGACAATTCACATCAAGTACTAAGCAAGAACGAAGAACCAATAGAGACAAATCCTCACAAATGACTCCGGATTTTCTTCGAAGTTTGACGGTAGCTGGAAACCAGTCATGCACTGCTCTGTCCCACAAAGACCAACGAACAGAGCAAGGATAAACCCGCTTGAGTAGCGGTACTCAACTAAGATAGCTCGAGATAAAAATTCAAAAGTAATCTAGCCAAATGCTTCCCCGGCAACGGCGCCAGAAATGCTTGTTGGCACTTCTTACGATCCAATATCAGAATTGGGGAATCCCGATACTGGATGCAAGGAGTGTTCAGTGGTTTTCCTTATGGCTTAGTAAAATATAGAAATATTCTGCAAGCGCACAGAATCACCGCTGTAGCACTTCACCTGGGAGTATCCCGAGGTATCGTAATTTATATTTCCGCAGGGAAGCTTTGGCAAGACTACTAGTGAACAGATATTCGAGACTATCAGAGAAGGGTACACGACTAAACAAGACAGGGGGTAAACGGTATTGGATAGGAGTGGATATACCGTGACACACACAGCTCAAGGAGGCTTGGATAGATGAGAGAAGGTATAGATAGTTGGGAGGACAACGAGAAGAGATAAAGGATTCCTGGGACTCTATCTACCTAAGTCAAGTGGTTAGAGGTACAGTGGCTATAGAGCCAGCACTAAAAGGTCTGGGGTAAGTCTATTGTCTTTCTTGGGGACTACAGGGCCTCCGACACACAGAAAGGGATGAGAAGGGGTGCCGACTACCCTGAACCTTGGGTCCTAAAGCACCGGAACTAACGTGATGGACTACAACGACCGGAAGGGCTGTCACCACCTCCCGGCTACCACCTCCGTTGCGACGGGTAGAAACTAAGGCTACTGACAAGTCTAGGAACCACTCCTACACAGATCAATAACTACTTACTTCGCTAGCAGAAGCAAGCCCCCTCGTTACTACTCTTAGTGACAATTCACCTCAAGTAGTAAGCAAGAATGAAGAACCAATAGAGACAGAGACTTAAGCAAGAACTAGAAGCACTAAGAACTAGAACCAGCTATAGTCTAAACACGATATAGAAGCAACTAGACTAAAGTAGATGCAACTATATAAGACAGAAGAAGAGCAAAATAGATAACTATATCGATAACTCAAATGTTAACAAAAGATAAAGTAAAAGATACAAGAGCTATTACCAGAGCTTCTGAAGACGACTCCGGAAATCCAATATCAGAATTGGAGAATCCCGATACTGGAGGCAAGGAGTGTTCAGTGGTTTTCCTTGGCTTAGTAAAATATAGAAAAATTCTGCAAGCGCACAGAATCACCGCTGTAGCACTTCACCTGGGAGTATCCCGAGGTATCGTAATTTATATTTCCGCAGGGAAGCTTTGGCAAGACTACTAGTGAACAGATATTCGAGAATATCAGAGAAGGGTACACGACTAAATATCCAAGTGCTAACACCAAGATGGACCTACCTGCCGAGAGCTGCAAAGAAGGCGATCATCAAAACCTCTCCGGACCGGAAGGAAGATCCCGGAGTACCCGTCATTCAGTGCACGATCTGGAATCGTCGCATTGATGATGCACTCTGCGATCTGGGGGCCAGCATCAACATCATGTCTAAGGTATTATTTAAGAAATTATGCTACCCTACTTTGTCACCATATAAATTACTATACCTCGGGATACTCCCAGGTGAAGTGCTACAGCGGGGATTCTGTGCGCTTGCAGAATATTCACATATTTTACTAGCCATAAGGAAAACCACTGAAACACTCCTTACCCCAGTACCAGGATTCTCAATTCTGATATTGGATCGTAAGAAGTGCCAACAGTCGGGGTTCGGCCGAACCCTTGGATCCACCGTCTTTAGCTTGGACGCCTGAGATTAGCCTTGGGGAGGCGGTGCTGGCCTGGGGTCGGTTCGGCCGAACCGCCCTGTTCGGCCGAACGGGCCTGGCCCAAGGCCGGCCCTCCCCAGCACCGCCTCTCTGTCTTGGAGGGCCTGGGCTGCTTTCTTCTGATAGAGGTTGCATTGTGTGGGCCCAGAAGTGACGTGGCACGGGTTTGGTTGAGTTGGCGGTCATCCACATGGCGGATGATGTGTTCGTTCGATTGGCGGTGACGTGGTCGGCTCCCGCTGGCCCATACAGCTAAGGGGGGTAACAGGCCGAACGTGTCGTTCGGCCGATTCGGTCATTTCTGACCCCTATAGCATGTCTTTCGTGGAACTTTATTAGAAATCAAACCTAAGTACATGGAATGTTGCATAGTCTCTCATTTTATCCCGAGTACTGGTGGTCGAAATTGGGCTGTAACGACCGCCAACAACATGTCGTAGGTGGCCTCGAACGCGGACGTGTGTCGGTGCAGTGCTTCTGGTTCGTCGTCCGGCTCCTGTGAGGTGGCGAGCCCGGCATCACGCCTGGCTCGTCCCCTTGTGAACGGCCCTTCACCTGCTACACTGTGCCGAGCGGGCTCTCTCGGTAGAGGAGATTCGTCCGACTCGGCGCTCAAATGAAGCGTTAATTTCTTAGCGGTATACAGCTTTAGTGCCGCACAAGGCAGACGCACCTCGGCTGTATAACCGCGATAAATCATCACAAGTGAAGCATCAGGCAGCTTTCGTAAGATGTGAGCTTGTACGAAGTGCTCAGCATCTACGACAGAGCGCGCTGTCTCTATGTACGTGCACTGGGCGCCCTGGAGGACTCCCAGGTGGTTTGCGAGGCGAGTGACTAGAGAAGTCATCGCCATGCTACCCACACGAGAAATATGAGACAGCTAGTGATCGATCATGTCTTTCACTGGAGAAACTGGAACTTTCTTGAACATAGCATACAGAATTCACAACTCAACTGTGTTCACGGGTCGGATATCGGCTCTCGGAAATACCGTCATAGCCACCCACTTGTGCATAAAGCGCAGAGTGGGGTTATGGATACTGTTCATGCGGGCTGCATGGCAGTTGGTATTTCCAGAATGTGACCCGATCAAACCTTTTTCAAGGCTCTGCTTGGCTCTAAAGAGCAACGACTTGAAAAACCAAGAGCCAAGCTAAAATCACTCCAAGAGCAGAAGAACTCTTGGTTGAAAAATCTGAAGCTAATCCCCCCATTTTCGGAAACCAGAGTGGAAAGAAACTCGAGCGTGAGTAAGTACGAACCTGGCTCGTTGATCTCCCAGAAGTTCTCCCAGCCGACGGCATGGAAGATCTCCGGGAACTCCTCGTCCATCCCCGTTCTTCTTAGTAGGTCCCGATCGAACACACGGGTGTGCTCGAATTCCTTCAGCCTGAGCTCGTTGAAGGTGCTTCTCTCCCGGTCCGTCCGGAGAACAAAGTCGTGTTCGCTCAGGAGCTGCCTGGCTTGGGGGTACAGCAGAGCCCCCACCCAAGCCGGCTGCTCCAGCCTCATCCTCGTCCATCCGGCTCGAGCCACGGGACGGGGCTGGGGAACTCCCAGCATCGTCCGAGCGGCGGTTAAGCCGGGTGGAACGACGGAGTGCGGCGATGAGCTTCGACATGGCTCCTGCAAAATGTTAGCACAGAAACGACTACCCCAAGGACTGAGTATCAAAGGTTAGCACAAGAAATCAAGTCAGTCGTTCGAGAAAGTTAGTCGTTCCTGCGGGGATCAAAACCACCACAAATGGTTAGTCGTTCTTGTGGGTGTCGGAGACCACCACAAAATCGTCCAACAAAATTTCAGCACAAGGATCACACAAAGGCAATTATTTTTGGGATTCTTCTAGAGATGCAAGTGAACCAAAACTTGAGCAAGAACTTGGGAAGAACTTGAGCAAGCACTTGAGCAAAGAAATGAGAGAGAGAGAGCCCCTAACAGAAAGTTTCTGAGTGAATGAGAGTGTGTGAGGTAGCAAGCAAGCAAGGCCAGCATTTATAGGCCGAGGGGGGGGGCCTTGGCCAGTTCGGCCGAAGGCTGAAGTGCCTGGTTCGGCCGAGCAGGCTGGTTCGGCCGAACTGGCCCATGTTCCTCATGCGTAGCCTGCCTCCCACCAGCACAAAAATCTGAGATAGTTGCAGCACTAGGCCATGAAAATTTGGTGGGTTGTGTTAGGTGAGATCCAACATTGACATGACCAAAGTTGTTTTTAGTGGAATCACCCCCATGCTGCCATGTTTGTGATTATTGGTGTGAGTGCAGCCATTTTAGTGGGGTAGACATGTTTGTTGCTGGTTGGTGGTGATGGTAAATAAATGGAGATGTTCTAGAAGGGATGAAAATGATAAAAATTACCAATTACATCCACCCTAGGTAAAATTTCAGCATGTGACCATTTATTTAAACCAAGCTTGCAAAATTTTCTACTCTCTCTCAAAATTATTTACTCAGGTGGTTCAATTATTTTGGAAAGGAAACATGCAAATGCAATTGGAAATTAAAATTTGGAAGGGAAATATGAGATACATACCGGTTATCCTCGCGCGAGCGCTCAGCTTTTAAGTCCGCGAGCGGGACTTCTCCTGTCTTCAGTTGTTCTTGTCATCGTCCGGTCCCGGAGTGGATGACTCGGACGATGCAACCTTCTTCCGCCACATCTTCTTGCTTTTCTTCTTTGTCGGTGGCGGTGGGATCGGTGTCTCTGACGAGCTTTGTGGCTCGGATGCAACTTCGTTGACCTGCTCCAGGTTAGTGAAATCTTGAATTTGTTCAGTACATACCTGAGAGCATTTCTCCAGCCTGGGCTTGAATGCAAACTTCTCTTCCTTGCCGTTGATGTTTAGAGTGATTCTTCCGGCTCCTACGTTGATGTTTGTGTTGGCGGTCCTCAGGAACGGCCTTCCAAGAATGAGGGGCGTCCTTGTGTCGACTTCCATGTCAAGTACCACGAAATCCACAGGGACAAAGAACTCCCGGATTTTCACCGGAATGTCCTCGGCTATCCCCGCGGGATGGCGGATTGACTGGTCCGCTAGCTATCAAGCCGATTTCTCTAAATTCAAAGAGGAATGATCGAGTTTATCGTACACTACCTTGGGCATGACGCTGACACTTGCTCCAAGGTCGCACAGGGCTTGGTTGATGTGTTGATCACCGATCGAGCATGTGATGGTAGGACATCCTGGGTCCTTCTTCTTCTCTGGGAGATTATTTAAAATAGCTGCGCTGCAAGCTTCCATTAGCTTTATTACCTCGGTGGTCGGCAGGGCTCGTTTGTGGTTGAGGATGTCCTTCAGGTACATGGCGTAGGTGGGAACCTGCATCGCCTCAAGTAATGGAATATTGACATATAATTTATGAATTACCTCAACAAACTTGCTGAATTATTCGTCCACCGTTGGTTTGTGGGATCGTCTGGGGAATGGCAGCACAGCGGGATCGTAGAATTCATGAGGGGCCGTTTTCGTCTCCTTCTGAGAGTTATTCTTCTGTGGTTCGGCTGCGGCCTCCTCCTCTTCGCTATCACTGTCTGTGGTGGCTGCTTTCTTACCTGCATTGTTATGATATGGCGGGTCCCGAGTGGTCTTACCCCCTCTCGTGGTAACCGCTTTAACCTTTTCACGAGGAAAACCCCCCGCTACAGATGACGGTAAAGAAGCAGCTAACTGAGCAATTTGAGTTTCTATCATTTTGTTGAAGCTTAGTTGATTTTTAATGGCAGAAGCGAATGATTCCATCCTAGAGTCTATGTTTTCCAGAGTTTTATCATTAGCAGAAAGCTTTTTGTTGATATTTTCAGTTATTTTCATCTGGCTAAACACAAGATCTCTAAGAGACGGCTGATTATTGAAAGAGCTGGAATTGTATGAGTTACCTTGTTGTCGCATCTCAAATGGGAGGTTTTGGGCGCGAATTCCAGCCTTGATTGCCGTATTTGTTCGGTCGGTACCCGTTGTTGTTGGAGTTGTTGACGTAGTGGGCATCTTCTTGCGTTTCGGGGCAGTCATTCCCCGAATGGCCAGTGTTACCACAGACTTCGCAGGTCATGCGAGCATCCATGGCTTGCACCGTTTCTTGAGCAGGGGCCTCCAGCTTCTTCATCAGGAGGTCCATCTTGGCAGCGAGCATGTCCAAAGCTTCAACTTGATGAACTCCTCGGGTCTTCTGTTGTCCGGTCGTCGGACCAACCTTGGTTCTCGACCATCTTCTCTATGAGGGCCTTCGCATGACTCTCCTCAAGAGAGAAGAACGAGCCTCCAGCAGCAGCATCCAGGTACTCACGGGCAGAGTTTCTCAGCCCGTGATAGAAAGTTTCGATTATGAACCAACTCTGCATACCATGGTGAGGACAAGCAGAAATATAGTCCTGGAGGCAATTGTTAACACCAAAATTTGGCACCAGAAAGAGACTGACATGTGGGCCGAGATTAGTAAAAGATATCGTTCGGAAAGGAAAGCTTGTCTTCAAGGGCGTTCGGCAAAGGCATTCTGCGGAGCGAAGTGCATGATGGATTATGTATTCGGCAAGGGATTTACTCTATGGAAAGCATTCGGGACGCGTGATGACGTGGATTGAATACAAGGAAAGAGCCGATTGATAAAGAATGCAAGATGAATACGGCATTTCGACGTATTTCTTTAGAAATAAACGTTTTGTAGTCGTAGTCGATTAGGAATCGATGTCAAAGTCAGGTATAAATATAAACCCATGACAATTGTAATAGGCATCGGAAAAAACAATCATACAACAAACCAGCCTCGCGCCACCTTTTCGAGTCCTTTAGTCGTGTCGTCGAGTTCTTCGAGGGGAACCATCGATCCGTCGACCTCCGTAAGTATCGACAACCTTGTATCATGCTTAGTATCATGCGGTGGATTTAAGCTTGGTATGAGAAGGCTTCTTTGTTAAATCATGAGTCATGCGGTGACCCTGGGACCCTCGGCACATTGGAGTGTCATTTGCGAGTTAGCTCATGCACACATCCGCCTCCCATGCTATTGTGGGGAATATTCACAATGACATGTGGCATGTCAAAATTGTATCACAGAGACGTTGCACATCAAAACAAACGAGCAATAGTGATATCGGTTGATCATTTGTTGTTTCTTGATTGGCCTCCGGCAAGGAAAGGCAAGGTATGTGTTCGATGGAATTTCACAGCTCAAAATGGTCATATATATTGCCTTACACATTGTTT